>DF240063.1:0-136806 GCA_000507305.1 Breviolum minutum Mf 1.05b.01 | reverse complement strand
GATGACGATGACGATGATGATGATGATGATGATGATGATGATGATGATGATGATGATTTGCTTATAGGCTTATAGGGACTTGTTTGGCACACGGTGCCATTTGAGAGCAAAAAGGTCAACATCAAGCAATACATACCCCTGATGATCTAGGCCTGGTCCATAGAATTCTTGTCACCTGTACATTGGTCGAGTCATCAATCATAGTCTAGTAGACAACCCACAAGATTTTGTTTAAACATATGCATCTTATGTTGTTTATGTTTGGTATTTTTCAGGGAGCAAAGGTGGAGAGCATGTGATTCATCCTTCATTAGTGTCTTATCAAATCTCCAAAAGGGTCAGTTTCATTCTTGTGATTTCTCTTCCACAGCTCACGTTGCAACGTTTGAAAACACCAAGCTCTTTTGCCCAAAAGAGTCTGAAAAAAAATCGTGCCTAGGGCCTAGTATTCAAGGCATTGCTGTGTAGTTGATTAAGAAAAACAAACCAAAACCTGCAGGGATTTTTCGCATCCGCCGAAAGAATCATAGCTTCCACGGCAACTCGTCGTCCAAACATCTGAGAGCCGAGGTTTCCAACATCACCGTCGCAGGGTAGAAACCTGCAGGTTTGAAACACTGTAAGTAGATAGGTAATTACTTACGTAGTTGTAGATCAATATGCAAGGGTAAATATACAAATATATGTATATATATATATAGCGTATATCAACCTTAACTGGCTATCCAGATTTCTTCCATCAACAGTATCAGATCCTACCACTATGGCTCAGTATGTCTTTATACGTCTTTTTTTGGATTCAATTCCTGACAAACATGTCAAAATGATGAGAGGATTGGACAAAACAAAAGCCACACAGCCCGCTCACAACTCCGTGAATCCTCCTGATGAACATCTTGAGTCTAAAACGCAGGGCCAGTCAATGCAAAGCAACCAAAGGCAAAAAACACAAGAATCCAAGAAGGCATGCACAAAATCAAACATCTTCAGGTATTCTCATATATCAAATATCATTGCATACCACATCAAATCAGCAGCATATCTCATTCTAGGACTCAAGTTGCAAGCCTATCGATCTGAAACACCAAGCTCAAGGCTGGGTGCTGAAGATCTACGTGCGATTGGCATCAGGGTCACCTCAGCGGCACTTAGCAAACAGGGTGGATTAGGATGGATTAGGCACCAAGAAAACGGAAAACGTTATACAAAATATTGCAATGTCATACAACATGACACTTCTAATAGTGAAATATTACAGCATAATAAAAACAATGATACGTTACAGATACATCGAAAAAGAATACCACAATATATTACCATGACAGTCTCTTTTACGATTGTAAAGAAACTTGTCATCAACTGTCAAACACTGTTTGGAGCTAATGGACACCAAGGCTTCAGCATTGGCATCGCCAGCAGTTGAAGCCTTTCCCGTTTCGAGAGATTCCTGGCATCCAACGTGACAAGGTACCCACTGGCGAAAGGGTACCTGTCGATAAACTAGTTGGTTTTCCCCACCCATTTGAAAAATATGCTCGTCAAATTGGATCATTTCCCCACAGATCGGGGTGAAAATAAAACGTAATTGAAACTCCCACCTAGTAAAAATCATATGAAATATATCAATTCCGCTGCAATCTACTGACCAACTACAATTGAATGTATAACCACTATATATTAACATTTTATTAATGGTGTAAATATCTGATTTCAAACCATGTTGTACATAGCTAGTAAAGCTAGAAATCTCACTTCAAATGTCTAGTAAGCTATTGATGCCTTACCTGCCATCATTCCATCCATGCCAGAAGGCCTCTGTCGTCAAAGTCTGACTGGCTCCAGCCTGGTCCCATGTTACATCTAAGATTAGCCAAATCTGCTGAAACATCTGTCATAAAGCGTAGCAAAAAAAAAAATCTATAGATGTATGGATTATGATACGATATTTCACAATAGTATCTAATTCTAGATTCTAGATATATCTTCTCATCTGATGGAAAGTGTACTTTCTGTGTTTCCAGAACTTTGACCTTGAACCTTGGACCTGGAACCAACGGTCCCAAGGTGGATCCCAAATCATCCGCGTGTTTTCAAGACGCAGAGCCTCAGGCGCTGCAAGACATCTTCCGGTGTCTCCAAAGAGAGATGGCCATTTACAACATCTCCACTCAACCAAAAGCCATGGGAATTCACATCGACTTGAAGCAAATAAGGACCATCGGATTGATTCAGAGGTAAAGTCCGGTGTAGTAATAAGGACAAGATCTCTTCCCCATGAACCATGTGCTTGCGTTTGGTGGCCATGGTAGCTAAGCGTTGCGCCCCTTCAGGGCAGATCTTCCATCCACCATGACGCATACGGTGGACGAGGGGAAGTCCACAATGAAGAATTCGCAGAGTTTCAGTAGACGCCATTTCCCTGAAACGTGGGTTAAGCTCACAAACGGTTCCACAAGGAGCTGCTACTAGATGCTGAAAATGGTGATCACTGACACCGAATAAGCGAAAGATTTCTTCTTTCAAGGCATCCTTGGAACGAACGAAAAGCGAAAAAGTTGGAAGATTGGAGTCACAATCCATGCAGTTAGGTCTTGAAAAAACATTTGTTGGAGAAACGAACCCTGTCATATTATTATGACCTTAGAAAATCATCACCAAACAATTCGCCTACAAGGAACTATGAGCGACATATCCCCCCAAACGGGAAAGCCGGAAAATCATCGACTCAAAAGTACCAAAAAGGGATGGGATATCAGGAGGGCAAACTCAAAAAACTTTGACAAAAAGAGAAAAAATGCAAAAAAAAAAAGATGCAAAGTGCAAACACCACTCCAAGTAACCGGCATTTCCTCTCCGAAGGATGTGAAATTTGCTGTGAAAAATGCACTTCTCGGAAAAGCTTCAATTCTGGGTGCTTCAGCAACTTTGGTCAAAGCTGCTAGGAAGAATCCACCAAAATTTTCACCATGAATTGGTAAATACCTCGCGCAGCGGTGCCTCGGGTTCACAACTGGAATCATCAAAAAATGTAGGCCTGGGATTCTATAAAATCTCTACCCTTACATACACCCCCCGAAAACTAGCATGACAATGGAAAAAACACAATCCTTTCTAAGATGTATCTCCGAAAAAAAAAAAAAGGTGACTGTTGCGATGTCATGCTAGTTTGGCAGGAAGATTTATTTAAAAAAAAAATCATAACGTCATTTTTCAACTCTTCAAAGATGCAAGGCCAAGCTTTGCATTGTTGAAGTTGGTTCCGGGAACATGCTTTTTTGCAGAGCTTCACTGCTTCCGCTTCCTTCTAGGGATCTGGATCGCTTTGCTTCCACTTCATCCCAAGAGTGAAATACCAAACCAGTGGACTCAAAAGAGAGATCAGGGACATACCAGTCCTGAATGTCCAAGAAAAAACACCCAACAACAGTCAACATACAGAGAGAGTGGGATAAGTTTTTGTAACCGGGTAACCTAAGTTAAAGGTGATACAACAAGTAGAAATGAGTCCGGAATGACTATTGGATCAGTCTTTCTCCAAACATCCACAAAACCATTTCAAGTGTTCCGGAGTTGATCAAAAACCTGTCCTCCAATCCCTGTGCTCCTCTTGGAGAGCCAAGCGGAAGCACCTCTTCGAGGGGTAAAAGGGATAGTTGTGGTCCAAACCGAAGCAATGCCGTTTGCACAACAGCCTCACACTCCATAGGATTCAAGGAGCAAGTTGAGTAAATCAGCCGTCCACCCGGTTTCAAAAGCTCGATGCCACGGGACAGTAAGCTCACTTGCAAACCATGGTGATTCAAGCCATTCGAAACCTTCCAACGATGCAACACTTTAGGTTCTTTTCTCATAGTACCATCTGAACTGCATGGAACATCCACAAGAATTCGATCAAAACCATCTTGCAAAATCTTTGGAAAAAATTGACCATCCATGGTGGTCACCATTAAAGCCTTCGAATTGGAACCATTTACCGTGTTGGTCCTGGCCCAAACTCGTTCCGAACGTTCTTCCAACAAATCATTCGCAACCAGCAGCGAATTAGAGGTGACTGAGGCGTTTCCCAAAGAATCGACTTGTAAGGCATCCAGTAACTGACACGTTTTGCTTCCAGGAGCACTGCATAAATCCAACCTGCTGCGATTGAAAAATCGATTTTCATGGGGGAAAAAGACAACTTATCTTGGATTTTAAACCCTACATACCATCTTCATAACAATTGTGACTTCCAAAACTTGTCTCAACCCATGGGTTTTAAGCCAACAAAAAAAACTTTCCGAATTCCAAGTAACACCGCATGACCTGGCTGCACATCAAGAGCAGCTGCTGCTAACATGGAGAGACCATCTTGGACCACCACTTCACCTGTAGATGCCAACATGTTCACTACTTGCAATCCTTCAGATGCCTCAGAAGAACATGGAGTAGGTGTTACATACATTGCACCACCAAAGAGCTCCATCCATTGAACTGTTTGAGCTCGTAACCCGAAGGTTTCATTCAGTGTTTGAAGTGTCTGATGGTACATTGAGGTCTTGTTCATTCGCAAACTGAGGGGAACTGGTGTAAAAAACAACTTCTCACATTGTTCCCAGTCTTCAATTGCCAGCAGCAGTTGGATATCTCTGTAGTACCTCCGGAAATGTACATAACCATCGCGGGACCCGTCCATTTGTGATTCAGGAATCTCCCCATTCTGGTGGACCAGCATTCTTGGAATGCCACGCCGCGCCTTACCCGGTGGTCCAGGAACCTCGTCGGCAGATATGCCAGGCAGGGTACGTTTCAACATGACGATTTCTCCGCCCTGCAGAAGTCGACGGCCAGGAGAGACTTGTCCATCAACCAAGACGAATCCCAATTGACATGCATCTGCTGCATACTGACGGACATTGACATGTAAACAGCCAGATTGCCTGCCCAAATGCTCACGGAAGTTTCGAGCAACAAACTGTTGCAAGCGACATCCCCCGTGTCTTACCACTACACAAAGACCTTCAGAGGTCTCGTAATACATGAAAAATGGATTCAGCTTTGTAGATTAGCTCTTCAGTAGACCAATCTCAATTGCAAAGCCAAACTGCAAAGTCAAGACGAAAAACTCAAAGTTCCTGGTCCTTCAATATACTGCACTCTCCTTCAACACTTCCACTGCTTCGCTGCAAAAGGAAAATCAATTCTGAGGACCATCGCCATACCAAAGCCGTGAAAATCCATGTGCTTCAAACAGTCCAAAGTCTGAACTTCGGGGAATGTAGTACTGTAATTCGAATGACTCAACTGTCTTCTGAGAAAGCTGGCTGGACTTGTCAACTGAATGTTAAATCAGTTGAATGAGAAAGGTCAAAGCAACTTGCTGATGGTGTTTTTGTTGATATCTCATTTGCATTGTGCGCAGTGCACGCTACCAATAATGGTCTCGAACACCGAACACCGGAAGCGACTTGCTCATGTTCTTTTTGAAGCAGCTAATTGACATATATAGACATTGACAACTACTAAACTTACTAAACAACTCGCCATGACACGTGTTTCAACATCAACTTTCTGTGTTTCAACTTTCTGTGTTTCAACATCAACTTTCAAGGCATAATCCTTTTGTTGAAGCACTAACTTAGAACTTACGACTCGCCCTTCCAGGAAGTTCTAATCTGCTAACATACAAAAACTGCTCCGTTAAAAGCATTAGGAGATTCCAATGTCCTACATTTCTAGGGTGGTTTTCTGTCTATAGTTGGAGGAAAAAAAACTCAACAAAAAAAAAACAAATCTGGAATTTATGTATCCCATGATTTCACCCCCCGCAGTGACCCATGACCATCCCAAATTCCCAAAAAATCTGGAAGAAAATCAACAACTCCAACTCCAACCTCAGTACTCACAAAAGTCGTGGTGCCAGTGCCGACGGAGTCCGTTGCTTCGTTCCCTTCGTTCACATTTTCAGCCTTGGTTTTGACAAAGGGGTTTCCAACCTCCCGGTGGGTTCCTGAAGCCGACCCTTTAGGTTTCCATCAAAAAAAAGCCAAGTCCCAAAATCCATTTTTAAACGATTTTGAAAATGTATGTAATATGTCAGGATTCGATTTTTTTGTTTTGGTTTTTGTTGTTGTTATTTGGTTTTTAGGTGGAATGCCATTGGAAATGTTTCCCAACATTCAACAAAAAAACATTGGAAAATGATGAATCCCCAGCCTCGGAGTTCCCTTTGACCTCCAGTGCTTCTTCCGACCTGCAGCTGTTTTTTTGAAAATAATTGGAGCCTCCTTCAACAGTTCAAGAAAAAACGTATAGCCGTATAGTCATAGTCCTTCTGCCTAGGAGACATGCAGACATGTCGATTTGGGGAAGTCAAATCACATCTGATCTTTACGGAAGCAGTCATGAACGGTATCCAAGTTCGAGTGTACTAAACCATCGAATCGTTTCCATTTGGCAGCCGACCAACTTGAAACACCAAATGCAACATCTTGCAACAACTATATGCTATAGAAACATCAGGATATGGATATACACATGTTTCCTCAAAACAAAAATGGCTGGTACACTCCCCAAATCTTCGGAAGAAAGAAAAATCGTGGATATACTTGCGCGTTTGTGCTCCTGGTGTTTCTAGCCTGCCAGGTGATGCTGATGATGTGCATGAGGTTGGCTCTACCTCGGCATGGTGAGAATATGTGAAGTGAACATGAGATACACTCCCTGCAACTAACAGTTTGCACCTTCAAATGGGCCATCCCAAAAGGAAACTAGAAATCCAACCATCCATCTTCTGGTGCGAACTGGGAGAGTATTGCCTATGATCAAGTTGCTCCCCTGAAAACTAACATGTCTTCTGATAATCAATGGTTGGAAGATGAAATTTCCTTTTGAAATGGTCCCTTTTTTCGGGGACATGTTGGTTTTAAGGGTGGCACAGTACTTTCTACGTATACAGTTCATGACAATATGATGACGTACATGATCATATTGTCATATTGCATGTAATTGTGTTTGACATATCTTTGGTACAATATGCAAAAGAAACACAGGAAAGAGATTCGAAATTCGAACAAGCAAAAAAAAGGGTCGTCAAGTATTCTCAGTGCCCACTTCCCAAACCCTTCAATGATGGCAGTGCTGTTCATGGATCCATGGGGCAGTTCCCATCACCGGATCCCATGAAATCGCCCAACGATGCCAACTGCCCCCACCTTGTGTGGTAAGGGCTCCACCTCGCACCTTGGGGGATTCACATCTTGGGAGAAACCAAGCCCCTGCAAATCACAGAAGCTATAGAAACCACCTGTGTCACAGAAGCTATAGAAACCATGCTCTCAACCGGGTTTTCTTCAGTACTTTACTGCCAATCTCGTTCAAACTATTACAGTAGCAAATTAGAATTTAACTCCAATAAGAAATCTATCCAATAATTCCAAACAACCCTCCATCTTTGATGAATCTTTGGGGTCATCTATAAAATCGACAGAAAATCTCTGGGAGTCTGCCACTCTTGGGTCATCTTTGCGATACGCCCAATCATAGGCTTGAAGGACTCTGAGAGCTCTCGCACCTGCACCTCACGGGACAAGGGACGACTGGCTGATGCAAACCCAAACCATCCATGGGACAAACGGTATATTTATACCGATCCATGAATGGTTGGATTTTTATGGTAAATTGTAGGTAAATATACCATGGATGCTGTGGGAAATACTTTGAGTACTGCCTAAACACTGGAAAACCAGTGGATTATGAGGGTTAAACGGTTCCCTTCATGAAGATGAATAGATTCTTTGCCCCACTGTTACCCCTCTGTTACAGGGTCTTGGCACCCCGTCCCCGCAAATAATGTTGGATAACTCCACAAGTGGATAACACATCAATTTTTTAGCAAATCATGCCAGAATATTCCAAAAAGAATAGACCCCAAGAATTTCCGTACCTTTTTTTTCAGCTATTAGAACTTTCTATATTTTCTAATTGGTGGTTTCAACATGTTTGAAAAATCAAATGTTAGTCAAATTGGATAATTTTAGAATTTCCCGAAAAATAAAAAGATTTCAATCCACCACCTACTAGTAGTTTTGGAATCAACCTTAGCTCAATTTCCATGACTTGGGGGAAGCCCCAATGCTTCACGACTTCGATTGTTGAGCCATTGGGGTTGCGAAACCACATAAGATTGGTGTCCGACTGTCTGGGGTGACTGCATTGAATGGTTGCAAAAGTCTATGTCTTCTGTTTCGATTCATTTACATTCATTTACCATCTTGTCACCCCTAGCTTCAGGAATGTCAGTCAAAGAACTTTAGCAAAACAACATTACAGATTACATGTTTCTGTTTTCTGGATGCGTTTGAAACGCCATCGAACTTAAAAATGATGCTCAAGACTTCTTGATTAAGTCAACCCTGAATCCGCATCAATTTTGCAACAATCAATCATGGAATCATGACTCATGGCCATCAATGTCACGCAAAAAATGCCTAAACAAATACCAAGTTGCATCCAGCTTTTGCATATGTTCCTTGACCAACTGCTGCGCTATAGCATCATCTCGGCCACATAGTTTAAATACACAACATTTGCAGGGAGATGGGGTCTTGATGTCTTTTTGGTCAAAATAACCCGATGATTAACATTAACACTTTCTTGAGGCCAGGAAACGTTGTTTTTTTCTTCGAAAATCGCATCAAACAAGAAGAGATTCGAAGATGTCGTGCTTGTATGTTTTGAATTGTTGTGAGCTCTTTTCAATAAAGAATGGCCTGGTTTAGGTTCCAATAAAACATAAAAACTATATAAAACCATATAAAAAAAATACCAAACCAAAAAAGATAGGGCTGTGACCAATTCCAAATAATTCCAATGTCCAATTGTGCCATCCATATGTTGTCTTCTCTTTCCACCGCGACCAAGGAACCGATGCTACGTTTGGCTTCAGCTCTTAAGGTAACCTCTGCTGCTCGTACTGAGTCTTGTATCTCCTTGAAATCCAATGACATGGATGTTTCCGAAAATAGTGGGTTTTCCCCCCAAATCATCCATTTTAATCGGGTTTTCCATTATTTTCACCATCCATTTTGGGATACCACCATTTTAGGAAACCCCCACATTGGTTGCGGGGAGGACAGGTTCATTCTCGGGGAGTCTTTTTATCAGAAAATGGCATGGATTGACTCCATGCCATGTCTGCCAGGCCTAGAACGTGATGTTTTTGACCCAAAAAGGTCTGACAGAAAAGGAGTTCGACGGGTGATTTTTTTTCATGACATTTACGCCCTCTGGTAAACTAAACATAGCAAATGGAAAACCACCAGTTTTAATAGGAGATACATCTTCAACTGGTCGGTTTCCCATGGCTATGTTAGTTTACCGGGGTGTATGTCCTGCTTCATGTACTTTGCCAAGTCCTCTCGCAAGCTCTGGCTTTCATCCTGGAGATATTCTCAGGAAGCTTTAAATGGGGATTTGAAATGGATACGATTTGCAGCTTCCCAATGAAGAGAAACCGTTGGTGGTGTGTTTGCTATATTAATTGTCGAAATTTCATAAAATTTCATCATCATATGACATATATGATATACATGATTCATCAATGATTTCAGGATTATCCACGTAACATATAATGTATGTTCTAGCTTCCCCCAGCCGCATTCCTACAAGGATCCCTCTTCCAAAACTCCTTGGCTGACTCTTCAACAGGTTGCATCCTCAGAAATCATGGGTTGAAATCCTTCGACAAAACACCGTCGAAGATGTCATCCATCGGACTTGCCTATGAACTATCCTCCCTGAAACTAAGATTTTCGCCACCTGAAAAATAGGCAAAACGCAAAAAGAAATTCGTTTCCCCAACTGACCATTTTTCAGGCGGAAAACGAAAATCTTACATTTTTTAGGAAGGCTACTAAATCTCCATACGAAGAAAAAAAAACAACTGGTGAGTTCTGTGAGTTGATGCCTCGAGTTGGAAATTCTGATCCCGCACCCATTGGGCCTCAACTTTGCCAAGTCGTTCTTCATCTGACAGCTTCCGAAGCAGGGTCCCAGGGTGACGAGATGACCATTGGAGAAACAGAAGCAACAACAAGAAAATCAACAGAGAAAAACCTAAGAACCCACATTTTTTGCAAGGCACAAAACAAGATGCAAAAATCAAAAATCCTTCATGAGTTGATTTTGGTCGATGTTCGATTCCTTCCCAAAAAATGCCCATTCATCACCATGGAAGCCTGGTCTTGCACAAGGGAAAGGTCTTCGACAGTTGTCATGAGACGATCCACCTGCAGGGTTGAAACCCGAAGAATGCACGTGAACCACAATTGATCCTAGTCCCCCATCCAACGCTGATGCCAAATAAACACGGCACATATAGTAAATCTTACGTACGCACTGACCTCTCTAGATTCCAAGTCTCAGCTTTACATAACTTTTTTACTATGTCCTCCTACCTTAAAAAACTTCGTTCTGAAGTGCATCTATATGATGCAATTCGATAACACCCTCTCCCACAAAAACACCTCCCCTTCCACACTTCCACACCTGCATTTGCAAAGCAGCAATACCTGACATCCTTTGCTCATGCTCGCTTTCCACCAACTTGGCCATTCCTCACAAAACCGGGGGCCCCGGTGTTTCACCATCCTTTCTTCGGCGGCTGGAGAAGAAAAAAAAAAAGTGTCCCGTTTTAAACAAACCATACGCGACTCCCGTTGACGATCCGGATCCGAGCAAAATCCGAGGTTCTTTCTTGTCCACCAGCTAGATCAGCTTTCATCTGCTCCATGGACCTCCTTAGCGGTTTTTTTGTCAACGAAGTTTTATGAAACGATAAGTTGTTAACGGTGAAACACCTCTGCTACAACCAAAGTTGAGTCTAATAAAAGTTGGATCCGTTCGGATGTTGGGTGGAACTTTTGGCAAAACTTTCCGAAAATGTTCAACTCCCAACTCCGCATGTGACAGGTCGGACAATTGTTGGATGTAGAAAAAGATGAACTTTTGGTAACTCTGCGGAAAAAAATCATGCCAAACCAACCTCATGTGATTTTGGAAAGATTTTATGAGCAGCGACCAAAATGCATCGCAAGAATCTGAAGATACATGTCCTACGCTTCAAGCACGAAGCTCTGGGCTGCGATTTGGGGTGTCTAGGAAGCGATTGAGTCGTGGTACATGCCATGGTGTCACTTCAAGGGTGGGTGTCCAAAAATTCATCCTCAGAAACACGATGAATGAATGAATGAATGAATGAATGAATGAATGAATGAATGAATGAATGAATGAATGAATGAATGAATGAATGAATGAATGAATGAATGAATGAATGAATGAATGAATGAATGAATGAATGAATGAATGAATGAATGAATGAATGAATGAACGGATGAAGCAATAAAATAAATTGTCACTAGTCAGTCAATGCAAAAGCAAGCCAATATGTTGATATGTTAATATGATATTAATAGCTACAGTAATTCATGTTTGTATGTTCTCAAGTTCAAATCGCACCAGTTGTATATACTTTGTACACATTTACCTTTAGGTGCAACCCGTTGATATTTTCCAATCCCCTCCTGGTTCATCACAAGAGGCGCCTGAACCATGACAAAACCATGCCGTGCACACGAAACATTGTGAGGAAACCAAGCGCATCTTTAAATGAGCCACGAAAAAAGAAAAAAACACGGCCATACCTTCCATTATACTCATTACTGCTTGTTTAATGACGCCTTATATAGTTTATGAAATAATCCTCATGTTACTGATTAGTTTTTCATCCCCTATATGCTTGTCTTCATTGCTCAAATGATTTTTTGGTGGGCTCACAGCATCGAGGTTCCCAAATCGTCTATGCCTTGAAGTGTGGACCTGGAGAGGCTGACAGCCTCCACAGCCAATGAAAAGTTGGGAAAATTCCTTGAAAAAGTGGGTGGACATCGGAATTTTCAGGGTGGTGCAGATTGACACATCAACTTGGAATCCAGAAATCTGTTCCGAATTATTATCACTTTTCTCAACATTTTTATGCACAACAAAATCTTTTGGATTCTGTTTTTCTCTCCAAGGATACAATTTCTCACGGGTCTGTGTAGTCTAGATGCTGACGCCCCCCCCCCAATGTGTTCATGCCAATGCCTAGCATTTTTAACAGCAAAAAATGTGTGTTCAATCATATTGCTCGGGTCCTGCCCAAACACTGATTCACCAGTGGATTCCGTTAAGGTCTAAATAAATTTGTAGGTCCATAAAAATTCGAACAGATTTTTGGAAATGAAGCCACTTAGTTCAAATCAACCTTTTGTTTTTTCAACAACCCCTTTTCGGATGATGAGAAAAACCAACGTTTCAAGTCCCCCCAGTTTTGCTGCAAAACTGCCTCCGGCTGTAGGGAGTGAAGCTCCGAGGGGCCAACGAGCTATTCATTTTGGAAAGACTCTAGGAATCTTGTGAGAAAATCGGCCCACGGCCATTCCTTTAAAAAGGTGCCAGCTGTTTTATTGTAAACCATGAAATTCAGACCTGTTTGCTTGCGACAAATCGACCCATTTTTTTGCGGCTTTGTTGGTTTTTTCAACCGGGTGAAGTGCGAAATTGCCTCCAGGTGAAGTGTCTGCCCTCCGTGCTGATGTTGCTCGATATTGAAATATGATCAGCCATGAAACCCCAAAGAAATGCAGCTTGAGAGTTGACAAGTTACCTCGAGAAATCCAGTTTCCTTGAGCAATGCTACGGCATAAATCCATCGGATATGCCAGAAATAGTGCAAAATCAACATGTATTTCAAGCATTGTGCAAAACCATCCAAGTGTCTGTACACTTGTACGATGTACAAGATGTACAAGGAAGCAAGGTCTATGAAACTTGGCTCAAACGACAAGCTGGAAGTGTTTTTTTAAACATGGGATCCGAGATTCACATTGCAAATGACATGAGCATCACATACGTATATATTCATGCGCTCGAAAATTGGAATCTATGGTCTACCTGTCATCCATGAAGAATCAAGAAATCATAGCGGATAACAATATATATATATCACAAAGAAATCAACATATCCTTCAAAATCAGCCTTTGAACTCAAAAATCGGCCTGGCTCATCATTTGCCGAACCACCGTACGCTCCCTTTTCGTGCTTTTCAAATGGAACCCTTCCTGGACTGCCACGCCCGGCCCTGCCCGCGAGATTCCCTGAGCGTTGGTGAATCCTACATCGACTGCCCTAGGTCTAACTGTAGACTTGCCGTGCCAGAAACGTCATCCTTGCAGCATTTTTCCCGATGTTTCTCGGGACGATCCAAACCCTGTGAATCTTCATGACTGCTGTACACCCCTGAAAAGGAAATACATCTTCCAACCATTGATTTCGGTGGGATGTGTTGGACTAGCATAAACTTCGCTTTCCAGGGAGTACCGTTCAAAATGTAAACACAGGTGCAATTCCTCTTGATCATCAACCGTGAGTGGTTAAATTTCCATGTTCACATGGATCCGCTTGGTAGGTGGTGATCATGTCATAAATCTCTTGCAGTCAAAATCTTCTATGCAAATGGATGCCCACCTGGTGTCCAACTGCTTGGGATCTTTTTTCCAAGAAATGATCTGCATCTGGTCATCGAATCTAAGGCTCTAAGGGATCAACCTATCAGAAGCGAAGGAAGGACAACTCTGCTGCAATGGGGCCATGTGGAGCTGATGGCGCGGCCTGGCCAGTGCCATGTTCGATGAATAAGCTGTAAACGCGGCCATTGTGGTTTGGATCTGACCCATCGCTGCTGGAGAAAATCACCACTGGGACACGGGAGGGAAAGTCTTCCAGGTCCACCCAAAAGACCTCTCCTCAAGCGGATGAAGATGATATGGAATGATTGCTCCTGGATGACGGGAAATGATGGGTTTCTTAGATGTAAACTTGTAAAATCCCAACCCTCTTCAAACTTTCATCAAATTCTTCAGCGTATTGTTTTGTTTTCATCGTTACGAGAATACATGAATAGCGCAGGTTTTTGAAGAAAACTTCGGGGAAATCTCAAAATCGTCATGGCTCTGAAGTATCTTCCCGGATGTTGGCAGGTGAGTCCGTCAGCTCCAAAGCGTGCTTGCCACTCCCTGGTGGGATGACTCTTCTGCTGTTCTTCCTCCTATGGATAGCCATGGATTGGAGAGAAATTACATTTCGACATTCACCCGCCAACTCATTCGTTTGGTGTGTTTGGTGTGTCTAAAGGTGTCTTTACTGGGGCTTTCAAAAGATTCCCATTACATGGTGCACGATTCCATGGTGCGCGATTCCAATAAGTTGCCCATAGGTATGATCACGTCCTAGTGATAGTGGAATTCATCATGACCGGTTCAAAAGTAACAGTCCACTGTCGTGGGGCGAAAGCAATGATGATGAATGACAACACTGTTGTCAGCTTCATTTATCAACTTCTATCAACTCTCCACTAAATCAAAGAAAAACGATTTGTGCGTTTGGCTTGTGCGCCAAGCGTGTACCAATCTACAATATACCCATCATCTATGATGTGTATGGTACGTAAATATTTTTTGTAAATATATACCCAACAAATGCCCCAAGGCTCCCAAGGGTTCAAGTTTTCGCTTTGGTTATGTAAGCGACCGCTATTATCATTGCATGGCAATGATGGATTGTGATCATTGATGGGCATCATTCATTGCAGGAACGGCAATTGTTACAGAATCAGCAGTGCGCACATACTAATACCTAACGACAGTGACTACTATCGCTGTTGGTGATGGTAACGCTGGTTAAAGATGTGTAAATCATCATCATTACTGATGATCTTGTGTTATAAATATGTCAATGATGGCTGACAAATAATTCGGTGTGTATTCCCGATAGCTAGTATTGATTGTTCTATATTGTTCTCCTTAAGATTCATGATCGTCAATAATGAATATCCGGTTCTATGAATCAAATGTTTCCACTCCCCAAACTAATATAGCTATTGAAAATAGATGGTTGGAAGATGAAATTTCATTTTTGGGCCCGGCCTATTTTTGGGGGCTACATTAAACTTTGGGGGGGTATCTGCTGATCATCCCAATCCTCAAAAAGTGATCTCAAAGTGCTCAAGGTCCTCCCTCGATCTGTTCCATTGATATCACTTTCGATGCCAAAACCATACCTCGGTGGCAGCTCGAGGATCCCATGCCCCAGAATCCAGTGGATACTACGTGGATTCCGTGATGTTTCTTTGATCTCTTGAGCCTTTACTTCACATGAACAATGATGCGCCAAATCCTGTGTGGATGTGGAACATGTCCAAAATAATGACAAACATTTGTATACTGCATATCAATAAGTTTGATGGGAAATGTTGACACTCTTTGCCGCACTGATGCTGAGCATTAGGGACAGAAATATTCATGAATCTGAGTCTTGCATGCTTTCATCACACGTCAAATGAACACCTCATCCTTCCATGTATATCACATGATCATGAGATTGTGATCCTCCACTTGCGCACACAGGATCACTTACATATACTGGGGTTCACTTGCGTCCATAGACTTGCCTCACTTTTTTGCACAAAGATTAACTTGATCCAAAACAACCTTTAGGCTTGCTGGGGGAGCATAGGGGCCTGGGGACGACATGGCAAGATTAGGGGCACATGACATATGGACTCACAACTGTTGATGAGGGTACACGGGTTGAAGGGATAGATTTGCGCATGTACCAGCCAGCCAAATCGAAGTGCACATACAAGAAAATTTCACTTGTACAAACGAACCCCGCGCCCTTGGATCACAGTCTCTCCAAACCTGCAGCCTTCGGATGGGCCCAATTTCAGTTGACATCAGAATCGCTCATGGGACATGTCCTCCTGGAACATTACCTTGAAACCTGTAAAATCCATAGCCGAACCCGGTATGATGCCTCAAAAGGTAGGTCTCAAAATTGGGAACCTGTTTCGAATGGCCATCTCCCTTTAGTCATTAGGACATTCCAAGGTAAACCAATGGATCGAAACGGGTTTGGCCGAGTTTTAGACGTAGCAGCAAGTCCCTGCGGTTCCAAGCGTCGGTTGCCCGTCTTCGTAGACGTCATAGCGAAGGGTCGATAGATCCAGGTACTGCTCGGCTTCCGAGAGATCCAGGGGCAACTCGGCAGCATGGCAGTTTGTCCGAGAACCTGCAGGAGATGCGCTTGGCGATGGCACAGGCCATCGGTTCACCCCAAAAAACATCCAAAAAACGCTAAGGTCAAAGAGTCACCCAGTTTGTAATGGGAGAAATACTTGATTTTAACATGCTTATGGCTTCATGGTTTATTGTACTCAGTAACCATCGTCTATGAACTTTGCTATAGCTTCGCTTCATCACATATTGACAGGTGCGTACATGCATTATAAATCATCTGAAAGGCCGGGACGGTAATCCGGTGGTTGCAATGTCTTTGGTATCACAAAATAATCAAGTTGATCCAGACGGTTGTTGGATGTTGTTGGATAAAAAATCGGCTGAGCATCTTATGATTGAATGTAGATATATATGTCGTATATATATATATACATGTATGCAAATGTAGATATAGTATATATGTTAAAATCATGTGAATTATAAATATATGCTCGAATCCGTTCCAATCCACTAAGATACATTAAGATTCCATAAAATACCAAAATTCAAATGCTGAAGTTGATGTTTGAACCTCCTGAATCCTTTCAGTGAATGGTGTAACATGCTCAGAATATCTCAGAATCCATTTCAACTCCCTGCATTTAAGAATCACTCAGCTGTTTTTGGACATGGCTGACATTCTTCTAAAAAGGTGGTACTTTTTGGGTCTCAGAGATGTGCCAGCCATTTTGGGGCTCAATCATTTCAAGCCATTACCCCATGCATTTTGAAGTCAAGGAGCGAAAACCCAATGACAGAAAAGGCCCCTTCAGCAGCAGGGACTCCTTCTCCACCTTTTGTATCTCCTCCTGCCAGTCCAAGACCAACTTGCTGCGTTTCGGCCAGTCTTCTTCACCAAAGCGTTGGGGATCGGTGACGAAGAGGAATTCCGTCACGGTACTTGGCTGAACACGGACTGGAACCAGTCCACAACGCTGCTTGACGAATCGAATGACTTCAGACGCTTCTGAAAATTCGATGGGATAACCGCCAAGCCAATCCTTAACATCAGTCCAGAAGTTCATACCTCGTTGAAGCATGGCCTCTTTGGCCATGATGAAAGGGTTCTTCTGTTTTTTGAGGACTTCATCTTTAAGAAGCCACCAAGCATAGTCCATTTCCATCTGCTCTCGGTCAAAATCATCAAGAGACAGATACTTCTGCTTGATGCGGATCCAATAATCAGGATCCCGTACGGTCTCGCGGGCATACAAGGCAATCAGCAGCATGCCTCCTCCTTTACTGGCAGGTTTCACCAGTTCGCAGGCATTCTCCACCGCTGTCCACATGTCTCCCGTGTGGTGCAAAACACCCCAGGAATACACAACATCTGCACGTAGCTCAGGCAAATCGCTACGCTTCAAAAGGTCACCCAAATATGCATCCCAGCGCGCTTCGTCAGTCCAACCATTCCTGAGTTTTCTCTGATCATCTGATCATCTGGCTCTCCTCTAAAAGCCAAAATGATAGGAACTACCCATGACTACCCTGTCATGTTTTTCATGGTGATAATGGGAAATCTCAAATCAAGCTTTGCTAAGCCCTTAGATGCTGGGGTTAGGGTTTTCGGGCTTTCGGGGTTTCCAATTCGTATGCAGTTGCCGCACCACAATTTGCTTTACCAACTGATAGAACAAATATGAACAACCCTGACGATGTGAACATGAGTTTCTGGAAAAACTGGGCTTGATCAAGCGAGATAGAGATATGGTAATTTGCATGTGATTGCACAGAAAAAATGGGTTTAAAAGTACAATGGCAATGATCATGCTAAACAAAAAAAATATGTCTGCTTATTTGATCCAGCAGCTACCGCAGGGTCTAATTGTAACACAGTGTAACGGGCCACGGGTTCATGACTCTGGAAACCCCCAAAACAATCAGGATTTCAAATCTAGAACCGGTAGTGATGACGCCTGGAAACCTGCATAAGCACTGAGCATAACCCAAGGCTCCCTTCAGCAATGTGTTGAAGAACCCTGGTCACTTGCAGGGAAGCTTCCTGTCTGTCAAAAGATATGACATGACTGGCACCGGCATAGGCCGCAGCGGCAGAATGGATACCACTGCCACAGCCAAGATCGAAGAAACTCAGATTCTTTAAGACCTTGGATTCCTTTTCTTTCAGGCCAGTTATCTCTGATCTCGGTGACAAAAAGTTCAGCAAATTGGCCTCGGCACGTGACTATGCCATCAAAAGCGTCAAGTAGCAAAGCTAAATAGTGAAGGTTCAATGCTTTTGTCAGTTTTGTCGTGCTGATTCATATCATCCTTTTCTCAGTCATAAGAGATGGAAGTTCGTCAGTGCATCCAACGTTCTTTTCAATTACGTGTCCTGAAATACATTAGAATAGGACTATGGAATTGGAGGGTCCCTGATTGACACCATGCAATAAAACCGACTTAAATGGCACTTCCAATCTTGTTTTTTTACTTTGGCCTTTATGGAAAAAATGCCCCAGAAGCTGGCTAGCTAACCCCCTGGGCTTACCTGCTCATATCGGAAAGGGTCAATTGAAGATATCTCAAACGGACTTACGAGTTGCCCAAAAGTCGGGCACGGGCTCGTTTTTGCTCCCTGGTTCATCATTTCAGTCGTCAAAATTGAACATTTACCAGGAAATCTCCGTATTCCAGCATGGTTATGAATTATAAAGGAACAGCTGTATCCTTGGCAACTTGCCCAAAAGGCCAAGCTGCGTGAGAGACGGACAGAGCCATATCCAGATCACCAGACTTTTGGCTGGAACAAGAAAGTTCTCGCACATAATCGTGCCAGTTTTCCCCAAAGTTGTATGTCTCCTTAAGCAGGGTCGCTTAGACAAAATAAGAAGCTTGCTATGGATTTTTTCTATGTCATTGTACATTGATCATGCTTCTTACACAGTGATAGACTATGATTGAATGCAACTTGTAGGGTAGGGCATACATTGTGGCTTCATAATGTGTCACCTTCATTTTTTGGGGTTTGTCAGACACACCACACAACCATACACAACCACAAAAGCACGAAGAAAACCTCAGACAGGTCTCTGGATCATAGAGAACGGAAGCCAAACAAATCTGCGCCAAAAGAATCCATCTGAATCCAAAGAATCCATAGGCCACAGATTTCACACCATGACTCACCATGTCACGCGACAATATGATGTGAAGAATATGGTAGTGACGTTGGCAAATGTCGCACTTCTGCAACTCACCCAAAAACGCCACATTGCACAGGGAGAAGCCGGTCCGGACGGCTTCAGATCAAAAAGACCCTTGCTAAAAAGTGCTTACAGGTGCTGAGAATGCCGCATTGGGGGCGTTGCTGAACAACCATATGACTTTGTGACCTCCATGTCCTCACTGTTTCTCTTGTCTTTGATCCACATCTGAAGGACCAATTGAAGAATCAAGCATTGCCATATCTTATGCGAATTGCCTTGTTTTTTCTCCAACCGGGTGAGCAGTGTGAGCTTGAAATTTACTTCCAGCTGAAGTGCCTCATTTTGGGGTTTGCTCCAATCCCTAGAAGGTGCTAGCTTGAGAGCTGACAAATTTCCTCTTGGAATCTAGTTTCCCAGTTTCCTTGAGCAATGCTAAGGCAGAAATCCATCTTTCTGACAGAAATAGTGCAGAATCAACATGTATTTCAAGCATTGTGCAAAACCATCCAAGTGTCTGTACACTTGTACCATGTACCAGGCGCTTATGAAACAAGCTGGAAGGCTGGACGGCTGCATTTACCTGTGATCCATGGATAAACTGCCATAATAAACAACAAACAATAGCAAACAACTACAAAGAAATGGAATGAAATGAACATATCCTTCAAAATTGGCCTTTCAATTCAAAAATCGGCCTGGCTCATCATTTGCCGAACCACCCACCATACGCTCCCTTTTCGTGCTTTTCAAATGGAACCCTTCCTGGACTGCCACGCCCGGCCCTGCCGGCAAGATTCCCTGAGCGTTGGTGAATCCTACATGGACTGCCCTAGGTCTAACTGGAGACTTGCCGTGCCAGAAACGTCATCCTTGCAACATTTTTCCCAATGTTTCTCGTATTTTTGGTCCAGCTGTTCCCTTTAGCCACAGTCCAATTCTACCAAAACCTAAAGCCTGGCGCCGCGGCGCCCTTGTCTGGAAAATGTCCCACAGGACTCTATTGAAAGGCAGTCGCTCGTCCCTGGCGTAGAGTCATGCAGATTCATGGAATGGTTAGCACATGCAAAAGCTCTAAGAACCCACCCTTCCATTCCATTTATGAGTCTCACACCATGATAGTCCATCTTCAACCTTCCCACCACTCTCAGAATACTGGTATTTACTGTACGACTGCCATGACCTAACTTTAACAAACCTCAGAAAGGGGAAAAAAAGACAAGGAGCACCGCGCAACAACAAAATATAAGTTCACACTTTTGAACAAATTAGACAAATATCGATTCCTTAGGATGGTTTCTATATTTTTCTCCTACAAATAGGAGGACCTAACCATCCAAACTGATGATCAACCATCATCTGTTTGGGTCATCCCCGCCCTATTTTTGAGGCTCCAGACCCTGGAGATGAGATCTGTGATGCGAAAGGTAAAGGCCTCACACGTAGGAAAAAGGATGTGGGAGTTTTTCTCAAGCCCCGGGGCCTGAATTTTTGGGAATTTGTCAAATCAAATGCCAGTAATTTCACAGTTCAATGGAACATTTCATGAATGTGACCAAGAATTACATACAATCTTAAGATTAGCTCATATAGAAAATCAACTCCCAGCACTGTTGCAAGTCAGTCTAATTCCCAAAAAACTCTACCTTCTTGGCCCAAAAAACAAACTGAGGAGCAAAATTGTAGATGGTTTTCTTAAGTTTTGCACCTCGCCTCTATATTATTGGGAGTACTGCCATAAGACAATGGTTCACAGTGGGTAATGAAGGTTAATTTCCTGTTCCATTGGATACCTTTAAAAATGGGGACGACTTGCAATGTTGGGTTTAATGTTTCCCTTCTTTTAATGGTAAAACTCAAGGTTAATTAATAGGGGTCCCTTCACTTAAAAGAAATATTAGACTATTTGCCGACTGCTTAAAAGGTCTCGGCATGCCCAAATCTCTATATCCTGATGAGAACGATCACATATCCCCTACCAGCCGGCACTTTTCAAGACGATGATTTTCCCATTTGGTGGGATATGTATACGTTTCCTGGAGGGGTATTTTTTTGAAAATCCACCATTCTCAATAGGAAATAGATCAGGGGTGTATACCCTTTCTCCCCCGGAAGTGGAAAATGGGTGTATCTCCAATATGATCCTTTCCTTTCATTTAGGATGATGTTCCAACTTCCACTTTTTCCCACTGTTTCCCATACCACCATTCCACCACTTCCACCATTCCACTTTTTCCCAAATGGTTTTTGTTTTCTTCGGAAATTTTCGGAAGAAATTTATATACCATACAAATTGGCAGCCAAACCATGTGGATTTTTTTCAACCCTCCCAAAAATGGATCCACCTCCATGGCTTCCTCCAAAGCAAATTTGCTACTCTGCAGCAGATTCAACCGAATCTCCCCGATATAGCCATCATTCCTGGCCGCTGGTTGGGAAAACGGTGAGTTTTGTTTCCCCTTTAAAAAGGTTGGTCCCAAAGGTTGGGTTGAAAGGGTGACTACACCCACTACACACCCCCGCAAGTTTAAACATCTTCCCGGAACAAATGATGGAAAAATGGATGGCTTAAAGAAGATGATCCCTTTCCTTTTGGGGCTTTCCTTTTTTGGGGATGGCTAAACAAAAATTCAGAGGGCTACCATCAAAAGCTTCCAGGGAGTACCTTTATCAAACAAAGCTCTTGAAGCTGGAATTTTTGGAGCGGAAACCCTTGAAGTGGCTCACAGGTATTGGTTTCCGTAAGTTGTGTCGTTGTTTTCCCATGCCTGGAATGGGCTCTTCTTCGCCCTGCGGCGCTATCAAATTCCAAGAACGCCTGGCGTTCTAATAACACCCCCATGATGTGTCCAGGCTCTGTCCGTTTAGTGTCATGCCATATCCAAAGATCACAATATCTTGTCATTAAAAGTTGTTTAAACGATATTTGTTTGAAGCAAAAATGCCTCAAAGTCTTGCAGTGTCTTGCAACACCCTGAGATCACAGGAAACGCCAAGCAGTTTTGGCTCAACCTATCTGCCCTCAGCATGAGCTAAGACGTCTAAATCTCTGATGCCATCCTATCACCCATTATATCTACTCAATCCCTGGTGTTGCAATCCGTTGTGCAAACATTGATTGCAAATGCTTTCGAAATAATGATACTTCAAAAATATTTTTTCTCGCCAGCAAAACATTCTTCGTAGCAGTTGAGGGCATTCGCCGCACGCAAAATGATACTTCAAAAATATACAGTATTTATTAATGTGTATATGTATATATGTATATGAGGAAGAAAGAAGTAGATCATATTTTACAGTATCTCTGGCACTGTCGCACACTTTTTCTTCGCTCCAGTTATGTCATTTGGCTTCGAGCACTACAGGATTAGGCCCGTCCAAAAGATTCCACGAGTAGATAAAATGTACATAAATGAATAATATCATATTGTTTGAAATGAACATCCATTCATTTTGAAAAATAAAAATCATTTGGCCCAATCCATGGTTGATTTGATGATACCTCGTTCCTTTGTCACGGTGGTGGATCGGCAGTAGGTGGTGGGAACACCCACTGCTGTCATGGGAAGTGGTAGACCTCGGGGAACATCCACCGTCCAAAATAGGGATGGTGGATGATGATGATGATGATGATGATGATGATGATGATGATGATGATGATGATGACGATGCGGGACTAGTGAAACAAATATACCGTATACCGTATACAGTATACATATATCGATTTAGCAGAATTTTCTATTAAAAGTTGATATGTTAATATGATATGATATGATATGATATGATATCTGATCTGATCTGACCTGATCTGATATGATAGCTGATATGATCTCAACTCATCATCAAATCTGAGCTTTCTACTTCATGGCCTTTGAATTTCGTTTGGTGATCAATGCTTTGATACCAAGCTCCATACCTCCTGCCATTGCTTGAATGGTGGAAGGATCTACACCATTCGCAATAGCTGCAATCAAATCAGCTCCACTGTGAACGATGTAGGGTCGTTCAAAGAGCACTTCCTTGACACCTAAGGCGACCATCTTTTGAGCCACTTTTGATGAATTCTACCATTTTGAAAAACCGCGATTGCGACAAATTGAAACACAGGATTCAGAATGTTGCAGGGTAATCTAGTTGGTGGTTTCAACCCATCTGAAAAGTATTAGTCAAAATGGGAATCTTCCCCAAATACGGCTGAAAATAAAAATATTTGAAACCACCACCTACTAAGGTTTTTTTTGTTGGCTCCTAGTAGCATCACAGCTACAAAAACCCCTACATAATCCTACATGTTGCAGGAATTTCTACGAAACACGGTGAAGGTTGTAGATTTGGCTTGGCACCATCTGTAGCGGCTTGGTTCCGAACATGTTTTTTGGGGACAAATCTGCAACCTTGACACTTATCTGCTTAGCCTTACCGTAAGGCAGGTTGGCATTGGTGGGTCGGTTCCCTATGGTTTGATCAACCCCGAAATCCTCCGAAATTGCCAGCTCCAACTTCGCCTTCCCACTAAACCACTGGGTCGATCAGCTCCTTATATTGGGGATGGTCATCCCACCGTTAATAGGGAATCCTTATAGTAGGTATTTCAACCCCTACTATTGGGTTTGATGAAGGTGACCATCCCCTATGATTTGGAGAGTTCACCGAGATATACATGAGATTAAGATTCTCAGATTTTCTTTGTTGACCAACCAATGTCTGATATCATTGGTTTGTCCATGTTAACAATCAAAACCCTTCTGCTACTCACCCTTTGGCTACCCCAACTGATGTGCCAATCTCCCATGCCACCACCAGGACTTGGGAATCCCAATGAAGCAGTCGCCTTGGGATTGGCTTTTTCAGGGAAGGATGTGTCTACACCTTGGGATCTACCCTCCAGGGAACGATCACATATCCCCCACCAGCCGGCACGTTTGAGTCCATGATTTTCCCCAACTTCCCGTGAACGGTGGGATATGTATCCGTTTCCTGGAGGGTAATACGCCTTTGCAGCACTCAACCGGGACTTGACAATGGTTTGAACATAATTTGAAATACTGAGGTCCCACGCTGCCATCAAGGAAACGTGTGAGACACCAGGTAGCACGACTTGCCCCATGACACGGTGGTCTGTATACATCCTTCGAGTCGAATTGGGCATGGGGAAAGGGTTAACTAGGAGGCCATCGTCTTTTAAGAACATGTCTCCGAGCCTGGATGTAAAACTTACGTGCATTCTTCGTTACATCTACACGATTGTAGATGCAATCCATCACATGCATAAATGTTATACATATTGACCTTAATACATCTTAATAACCTACATATATCATATTAACATATATCCTTTCTTCATATTTTCATCTTCCATTCCATCACATACTCAAAAAAGTTGGGAGAAAAAAACACGCACCTTTTTTCATAAGGTGAAGTGTTACTCGGGACTGACGGGGCCCTTCATCGCCTCCATCCTCACCAACCATTGGCACCTCATCGAGGTAGGTGTGATGAGCGCTTCGGCCAGTAGGCCACCTTCACCAGGACCTACCATGCCAACGAGCGCATGATAGATTTTGCGCCTTAGGGAGCAAAATCTAAAACGGCCTTTTCCAGGGTGGATGATGGTGGATGAAGGATGGTGGGATGAGATGATGATGGGTGTATTTTTGTTTGGTTTTTTTTTATGATGGAGAAAACGATCAGGAACAACAACAACAACAACAACAGTTCACCACTCACTTTTCAAAATGCCATTGAAATGCTACATGATCTGCAAGCCTGTTTTTTCTATTGAATTGAAAGAATTGTTCCGGTGTTTTCTTTTGTTGCCTTTTCTGAGATGGTTGCTCAGTACTTTGGCAAAGCGACTTGCGATGGATTTTCATTGCATGGCGGTCGTCCAAAACTCTTTGCCTATCTCAAACGTCAGAAAATCTCAGAAGCAGTGCTAAGTAAGCTTCTATATGTTTTCCAGCCCCAAAAAAAAAAACTTAAAAAATGTGCTTCTTTTTCTAAATCGCTTTCATTGCCAGCCCTTCTCCTGGTTATTTCGTAAGTAAAATTTCCTAAAAGGTTCACCCTAACATCCACTTTTTCAAAACCCCTCCTGCAGCTTGGTTCCAGACCATTCAAAGGACTTGGCTCCATCCTATCCAAGGTCGGGACAAAACACGCACTGCAACCCGGCTGTTCAAAACCACGACACGGATGGTACTAAGACGAATCCGTACAAAACATTTGTTTGCATGATTTCCCATCAATCATCACAAGTTTAGCACTGAGCTGCGAGTCCTGCACCCTCTTTTTTTTCACAGAAAGCGATGTGACCGTATTCCAGCCGTGCTGGAATGTCAAATTTTTCCAGCTGCAAGTCATCATCAGTCGTCTACTTCCCCGGAAGCAAGGCTTTACGTTCCTCCACTTCTAATTCGATGGCTTGCCGTGACCTTCCATAGAAAACTCCACCCAGCACCGTTAAGGAAGCACCAAAGACTTGAATGTGATTCAATGCCTTGGAATGCAACCCAAAGGCCTCCGAAAGTGCCAGGGGGCAGAATTTCTCTCCATGGTTTTTTTGTTGAGTTTCCCGGGGATGCAACATATGAGGGGTGAAATCCCCAACACCAAACTGGCTTGTTTTTCCCCAGTTTTCAAACCCCCTTTCAAAAAATCTTGGGGGACGTTTAACACACATCTGTCCCTTGTTCCCGTTTTAAACGGGAAGACAGGTTGACAAATGCTTCTTCAAAAAACGGCTTTACTAGTCGAGCCTCAATGCCGATGATCACGAATTTGTTGGCGTTGATCATGACCAAGAAGCTGGTAGCACTGATGAGACTTTGTGCCCAAATACTGGTGTAACTGATTGTGAGGCCAATAAAACAGGTCATGACAATATAGAACTTGTCCCAATGGTTCAAGGTGCCATACACCAAAGGCAATTGTTCAATTTCACCTTTGGCATAGGCAGCAATCCCAACGGGAAGCAATCCCACCAAATTGTTGATCAAAGTTATACCAGTTTTGGAAATGTCGACTGGGCATTGATCTTTTGAAAGCAATAGCCTTTGAAGTAACCGATCCACAACTGCAATGGCACTGTTCAGGAAGACCCATCCAATTCCTTGCCAATTCTCTGATGGAAGTTGGGTTACATATAGCAAGCCACCAAAAATCATCAGGAAAATAGAAGCCAACATGAAGCCACTGATCCTCAAGGGTTCGGGATAGAAGCGTTCAATCACCAAGGTTCCTAAAGGAGATGTGTTTCGAAGGACAATGACCAGTGACATGGGAGCTGTTTTCAAGGCCAAGATGGAAGTCAATAGCATGCCACAGTAGAATGGCACAACCATGCACCAACGAAGTAGATCCCGGGTCGAACCAATGCGGATGTAGGGAAATGCAAAGAGGCTCAAACAGGAAGCTGCAAAAAAGAGCTGTGCCCAAACCAAACAGCACTCCAAAGGGAAGTCTTGGACTGCAAACTTGTTGAACAACAGCATACCAACTGATGCAAAGCAATAGCAGGAACTGGCCACCACAATCTGCATTTGCTCTGTTTGTGTCATGAGAGCGAAGGGGTTTTTGTTCACTCTCTGAGCGAGTTGAAGTCTGACAAGTAAGATCGCGTAAGGTCTTGGGTGTCTGGCGAGCCAAAAAAAAAACAAGCGGCAACGGCGGCGTAAGGAATGCTGGAACAAAAATACCGGAAACATCCTGATGAATATCTCTTTTCTATATTATATACATCAATACCTATCTGTACACAATATAATGATAGATACACATATTTACAAATATATTATTAATTCATCATATAAATAAAAACCCGGCAAAAACTCTTCCCCACCGTGTGAATCCATGGTTTCCAGTCACATTGGCATCTTTGCAAAAGTCCTCGCCTTGCTCCAGGTGAACTTTTGTGTCTTCATGACACCTTGCTCTCCAGCAGCTTTTTCCATGCTACCTTGCCTAGGGGGAAACGACGGAGGGATGTGGCGATTGGTGACTATCAAATGTAGCAATTTTAACAACTATTTCTTCAATGTTGGATGTTGGGAGTGTTTTTTGATATTGCAAACAGGTTCGAAGAGTTGTTGAGAAAGGGAGTGATGACATCTTTTTGCAGCTCCAAATCTGATATTGACTTAAAAGCCCTCCAAAAAATGGGAAAATCAGAAGAAATCTGCACCAGTTGAGATGCCCAAAAGCATAGACTCTAAACATCTTCTGTATCAAACCGTCCGAGAAAAAATCTGAGGATGAATTACAAACTAGCTTCCTTGCGACACCGTTTTTACTAAACCTAATCTTGACAAGGAACTGGAAGTATTCCTCAAAGGCTCCCAAAATCACCCCCAAGGCACCTAGCCGCCGACTTGGCCATTCGCTGTTCCGCTTGTTGTCTCCATGAAGCACGGCTCGCCTGCAGACGAGCGGTGCCGCATAGCAGAATACATCAATCCTCCTACGATCATCTTTCTTCCCTTTTTGTCAAGCTACGTGGAACCAAGACTCTTGGCTTAATAAAAAACGATATAGATGATTTGAAAACACCCACCATTTTTTGCATGGACATTTTCCCTTTGGACAAGTTTTTCCAAGCTTGTCCGGAAAGATCTCTGAAAAATCTCTGACTGTGGGAGGTAGCCACCTCCCTATTCTCCAAGGTATACCTCCGCTTGGCAGCCATGTAGTCACCTCCGGTTAGGAGACAAACCTCAGCAGCTATGAGACTCTCCGAAGCGGAAGCCCTCCCGCGGTTTTTGTTGGAAAAAAAACGGTGAGTTTTCCAACTACTGTTGGTGGAAGAAATCCCAAACAACCACATGGGATGTATAAAACCCTGTAAATAACGGGATAAACTACCTATGAATCAACTGGTGCAGGATTTCCTCCATCCACAGTATGTCAACCATGTTTGCATATTGATGTTTATGTGATCTTGTTGGGCATGCCTGTTGCGTGCCTTGCTTGATTGGCTGAAAAAGGCACCAGAACTTTTTGTCAGGAACGGTTGGATTGACGTTGATCGAGCACAGCGGAGCAGAGTCAAGCTTGCTGGTCGCAAAAAGGTTCTGTGCATGCCACTGTACTATGGGTAAATTCGTGCAGTTGTGATATGATCTATTCGTGAATTTTGTTGCACTCAGAGGTTCCAAAACACATCCAAACACATCATTTCCAGCTGAACTTGCCTTCTGCAATGCTACAGCTACATACAGCTACTACAGTGCTATGCCACCATTTTTTATGACGCTTGTGTTGTTAAAAACAAGTGCGGGAAGAAAACGACACCAAACGTGACCAGCTTGCTTGCAAACACTCCACATGGAGCCAGCCAACCTCTGCAAGGGGTGATCTATACTCGCAAAAAAAGCGGAAGGTAACTCAACTCGTTTTGGGACCTTGTACTCGCAATATTTATCAACATTTGTTCCTACTATTAGATCTTTAAGTGATTTTTGTGTAGCACAAGATTTCACAAAATGCAAGGATTCATTCACAAAAAGGGCTGCAAATGAGTCGAATCTGACGCTCAGGATTGTCGAGTTTCTCGCAGGCAATCTTCGACTAGCCTTTGAGTATCGACTTGGCGGATCAAAATCATGATTCCGCGGTTGGAGAAGCAAACCAATCCCAGTTTTTGACATGTAACTTTGATCTGATAAAGGTACGTGATTTTTCTTGGGGGGAGGGAGGAAATTCGGAAACGTACCAAAAAAATATGGAGTCATCCCCAAAATGTGACAAAATGTGTTTCATGGAAATAAATTCTGAAGAAACATGAAGAAACCAGATTTGCTGGGATTTCTTCTAAATTGGTTTGACCGCGTGGGCGTTTCCCAGCAAAAAAAAACAGAGCGACTTGAGAGCTTTTCAAGTCCAGGATATTGGATGGCGACAAATTGTATCACAAATTAGGTTGAGAAAAATACGTTTTTAATATCCTAATTGAACGTTTTCCCCCCAAAAAAAAAACATGGGCACTGCCGTGGCATTCCACTCTAGTCCATGCCTTCCAAAATCCAACAACTTCGATATCCAGCGTTTCCTACGAGCCAAGCCTAACCCGATTCGTGATTCCAGCCTCAAATGATGCGCCAGTGGCGTCATCATCACTGGAAAGCAGGGTAGCAGGCTTTCCGGTAATTCGTGGACTACTCAGCCCATTGCCATCATTTTCACTATCATGAGCAGCCGCAGCAGCATTGTTGGGTGAAACCGTTTTACGCGGTTTGCCAACCAGCATGGTGGTCCTCATTTTTCCAGGTAGCCGTGGAAGTGAAAACTTGCACATGGAACATATGTAGATACATTCAACATCGTTCAATCACTTCCCCGCAGAATTTTGAATAAACGATTCATGCGCCAAGAGTCATCGCCGTCAAGGACTTCTTCAACTTCCCCAACTCGACTTCCATGTAGGTTTGGAAGCGTCCCTGGTTTCTGATCATCCACTCCTGAAACAAACCAACAAATTCATACGAATTCACCAATCGAAACAACCCAACAACCACTGAGCCAATGAAGTGTGATGTGACATCTTTCGATAACGTGTCATCATTATGTCATCATTTACGCTATGGTTGGACACCGGCCGTTGCCAAATGCATGGCCAAGGCATCAAACACGACCCTCCACCCAGCGATGGCCCCGACCATGTCCGACCTGATCATGGATCAGCTGGCCGATGTCAATCGCACGAGCTTGTCCGCGAAATCGAAGGCACCCTTTCAGAAATTCTTCAATTTCTACACTTCCCCCTCCGTCCTTGGGAAGCGTGGGAAAGGAATGAAAACAACAAAAGCCGGAAAGTTTAAAACCAAGATCCAATTCTGTTGAGCGGTTATTGCTGCAACCGCAACCTGCTGCCTGCGCAACTTTTAACTCCAGTTTAAATACAAAAATAAGCCGTGCACCATTGTCATGACAATTTCTTCTTGGGACGATAAAGATAAGATTATAAATGTTGATTTAATTCCTGGGTGGGGCAAGCGCCGATGTCAGCATATTGCTGCAATCATGAGCTGCGATGTTGGGGCACGGTGGGACAGAAGTGCCATGAAAACGCACATGGCTATGACATGCTATCACCATGCGATCACCATGCGGGAAACTAGCACATGCGAACAATATGGGAATCACCAACGCTAAGCAACAACAACCGTGTTGTTTGCAAGGTGTTCAGACTTGCTGCGGATTTTTTTGGCCATTTCACGAGAACATAACAACCCCAGAGACACTGTCATCACATGTCCTCCTGAAGGAATCAGGTATTGATATATTGATTTAATTCTGGGCCAGGGCATGGGACAGAGGCATCACATGCGGAAAGCTGGCATGCTTTCCAGGCAATCATCAGCACCCAGCAATAACAAACAAACAACCCTTTTGTTCTTGAAGCAAGTAAGTGAGAAGCCAAAGAGTATGACAGAAAGACATTGCTTCAGAATCATGGCCGCTGCAGTTGAAAATTTTCCGCGTGCAAATTTAGATCATTCAGTCGCGGTATGAAAAAATGTATCAAGAAAGCCTCTTTAGAGGCTTGCTGCAAGGCAAATAAATGGGAGGTTTTCCCCACCAAAATTATTCTGTCATAATGGTCATTCCGCGGGTGAAGTGTCTCTAGGAGTGTTGGTGATGCAATGGATTGCTGCTGTAGGCGCACGAAACAAAGGCCGCGTTGTACATACTCCTTTTGATGGAGCCACTGTTTCACTGTCTCTGGTAATGCTTTTCACCGCTCCAACTCCATTCATCATCTTGTGGAGCGGTCAGGCCATCTGCCCTTCGGTCTGTTGCTGATATGATATTAGAGCGAACCACACATGAACCAAGCACAGTGCAAGGATCAGTTTGCCTTTACTGTGACATATTCATATGTGTGTTTTCCGAGGGTTTTGCTATTAGTACCCTCCCGGAAAGTGATAGTAAGAGAGTTACAGAGTTTGAACTCTAGATTCTATCCCTTTCCCTGGTGAGTCTCTGTGCACACATCCTACGCTAAAATTAACTCTTTTTATGTATATATATATATATTTAGTTTATTCTTTGTTTCTCATACCGGATTCCACGTGGGGTGAATCCACCAGGAATCAAGTCAAGAGCTAATTCTTTTGGGGTGGCCAGAACAAATTCTAGAAGTTCTGTCCAAGCCATGGTCGTGCCATCAGCAGCTTTCTCAAGCTTGTTTAGCGGTGAAGTTTGGACTTGCTTAGCTTCTGTAGCAATGGAAGCAATCCGGCAAAAGATGCAATGGGTATGCAAATGCTTTTACTATATACATGACTGGTGATTAAAGAACTAGTTAGAAGTAGATTCTTTGACGCTCATCCAAGACAATTGGAAGAGCCGCTGTTTCTTCTAGTGTCAGTTTTCCATGTCGCTTCTTGTGAAGTACAGTAGTTTTCTTTGCTTTGGCGGACTTTGTTTCTGCATTTGTTTTTCCCAATCTAACCTTTTTGGTAAATCGCTCTCTCTCTCTCTCTCTCTCTGCATGCTGTTGTATAATCTTCACAACCTCCCATGCGGTCAGTTGTATGATAGAATCATGAATCTTTGACCAATGTCATCAAATATCCTTTGCTGGATGGTTTCAAGAGCTTTTGCAAACTGAGTTGAGAGAGGCCAGAATCTAAAGAAACATTTGTGAATAACCAACAAAGCCTTGGTTTTGGAAGTTACTCAATGCAAACTATGTTTGGTTTAGACAGTATGATCTGTACATTGTGATGATTTGTTTTTACTTCTGAATTGTTATGTCTCCATTTCCTTGCTTTAAATGTTCCCTCAGAACAGTAGAGGATGAATCTAGATCTATACAGATTATATAGTGAGATAGAGCCCACCCCAGAACCTCATAAACACGACGGCTGAAAGTAATGTACGTAGCGAAAGCTTGATCAGAGCCACGGTAAAGAAAAGTGTTCGTTTCATCTAGCAATCAACTTCTACAAACTTTCACTCGGGACTTTTGAGTTGTCTTCCCCAAATTTTGATTCTCTGAAACACCAGTTGCTATGAATAGAAATCAATGTAGCATGCACTCAATGTATCAGCAATGTATCAGCATGTTAACGTATTATCAAAGATGATCCTGTATGGTGTCATTTCTCATTATGCCCATCTTTAACAACTATCCCAAAACAACACCCTTCCCTCCCACTGTATCCGCCAAAAAAACCGAGGCTCTCTGTCCAAGAGTTTGAAGAAGCTCCAAGCATCCCAAACATCTAAACCCAAGGTCTCAAAATATTCCCTGACTTCATCTGAGTTGATCTTATCCTCAAACCTCGGCCCATCCCAAAAGAAACATCTCAACTTTTTCACTGAAAACGATGGGGAACTTTTTTTGAAACATGTTGATGTGATGTACGTTTTTTTTCAACGTGAAAATGATGGGCAAATGTTGAATACAACATGGTTGATTACAGCCAGCTTCGCAGGTTTACTTCCATGCGCGGTTTCGACTTGGAAAATTGGTCGTCTTTGGACCGGTCCTTTGTCACACCTCTAAACCCAAAATGCTGCTGGAATTCATAGTGACAATTCGCTGGATCTTTTTGATCCAAATCAACCAAGCACGACACGGAATCTTGTTCACCAAGATGCTGCCGGAAGGTGATCACAGAACGTTCATCAGTTCCCAACTGATTAAAGAGAGCCCGGACCTTTGTCAAATGGGCCTGGGAACAAAACGCGGCTGGAGGGTGAATCAGCAATTTGAGGGCAAAATGAAGCAAAAGGCATCGAAAAAAATGGAATGGTAATAGAATGATGAATGATGAAATGCTATGTTTTGCCATGCAAGATACGTGCAAAAACTTTGCCAAAATAATGCGACCCACTGCACAGTTCGTTTGACTTGGGGCAAGTCGATTCTTCACTGGATGTTTGCACTCCCTCTACAATTATGCAAGTTTGACATGGACATAGCGGCCAACTTCTAATTTTGCCACATGTGGCAAAGCTGGTGCTTTGGTGTGCAAACTCTCTCTCTCTCCACCACCCTCAATCCATGTCGCTATGCTAGGGAGACGCGAACCACTGGTGTGCAAACTACGTTTCCTAATTTTTCCAACAAAAAATTACTTATACATCCCACCGCAAATAGCACGGGACATGGAGATTTGAATGACATGAATCAGTAATCACTTGAATGAACATGTTCAAAAAAATGTTCGAAACTCTCGTGTTGCCTCTTTGTTGGCAATCATTGATTGAATAGCTGTTGCATGGTCGTTCTGCGCGCTTTCAATGGCGCTCTGACCTCACCAAAATCTTGGTGCTGACCGGCAAAACGTCCACGCGAAGGTTCCCAATAAATGGCCATCCATCACAGAAACGGACTAAGCGTGTTGATGTCACCGATTGATGGCTACATGTTTTCTTTGCTACATCAAACATGGTCAGGTGAAATAACAAGCAGTCGTTTTGAAATTTTACAATTTCACAAACACTCAAGGTAACTCCAACAAATGAGCCTGAGGTCCACACAGAACACACCTGTGAGGACGTTTAATACAGCAAAATACGTAAACGCCACCTTGGATTTTTTTTTCAAAGGTTGGTGCGCAAACGCCCATCGCCCATGGCCCAAAGGTTTTCGCATGTTCAAGTCGGCATCAAAAAAGGAAACCGTTCTTTAACGCAAAAGAAATCCCAGGAACGGTCACAACAACATTAAAAACACATATGGCCCTGGCATTTCTTTTGACAACCTGGTTTGAAAGTGTCACATTCTCAAACATGTCAACACCGTGGAAAAATCCCACAAGAATGGATGGGGACATGGCTAATTGCATGCAACTTACGCTGCCACATTACTGTCATATTGCTTTTTTGGCGTTTGCCAATTACAATTTAAGCAGAAAGCCTACGAACCGATGCCAACGGGATTATGGAACCATGAGGAATCGAACCGCAAAGGAATCATTTAGAAAACGAACCCGTAGGAATTAAACTAGAATCTGATTACGAAACGAATCAGCTAAGTCCAAGTTGTTTTGCCCGATGACTAAGGACTTGAGGACCATGATGTGCAGCCCCCAACTGATGGCTCTCTTCTTTGAACACAGCTTTTCGGGGCTGAACTAAGACTTAACTAAAACATGTGAGGTTCAACCCCCACTGATGGCTTTCCTAACACAGCTTTTCGGGGTTGAACTAAGACACGAGGTTCAACCCCCCACTGATGGCTTTCCTCTTTGAACACAAGTTTTTGGGGTTGAACTAAGACATGAGTTTCAACGCCCTACTGATGCCTTTCCTCTTTGAACACAGCTTTTCGGGGTTGAACTAAGACCTGAGGTTCAACCCCCCACTGATGGCTTTCCTTTTTGAAGACAGCTTTTCAGCCTTGAACTAAAACCTGAGGTTCAACCCCCCACTGATGGCCTTCCTCTTTGAACACAGCTTTTCGGGGTTGAACTAAGACACGAGGTTCAAGCCCCCCACTTGATGGCTTTCCTCTTTGAACACGGCTTTTCGGGTTGAACTAACGCCCCACTGATGCCTTTCCTCTTTGAACACAGCTTGTCAGAACTGAGACACGGGTGTCAACGCCCCACTCGACTCGGCTTTCCTCTTTCGTAACACACGCTTTCTAGGGGTTTGAACTGAGACACAAGGTCTCAACCGCCCTACGGATGGCTTTCCTCTTTGAACACAGCTTTTCGGGGGTTGAACTAAGACACGAGGTTCAACCCCCCCACTGATGGCTTTCCNTTTTCGGGTTGAACTAACGCCCCACTGATGCCTTTCCTCTTTGAACACAGCTTGTCAGAACTGAGACACGGGTGTCAACGCCCCACTGATGCCTTTCCTCTTTGAACACACCTTTTCAAGGTTGAACTGAGACACAAGGCTCAACGCCCTACGGATGGCTTTCCTCTTTGAACACAGCTTTTCGGGGTTGAACTAAGACCTGAGGTTCAACCCCCCACTGATGGCTTTCCTTTTTGCAGACAGCTTTTCGGGGTTGAACTAAGACATGCGGTTCAACCCCCCACTGATGGCTTTCCCCTTTGAACACAGCTTTTTGGGGTTGAACTAAGACATGCGGTTCAACCCCCCACTGATGGCTTTCCCCTTTGAACACAGCTTTTTGGGGTCGAAGTAGACTAAGACATGACGTTCAACCCATGTACTGTTGGCTTTCCTGTCTGTCCTGATAGGAACTACATCCCACAAATGGTGGGAATTTTCCATTTCGCAGAAGTGTAAAAACTCAGCTCCACACGTAGAACAGGAAGAATGAAGACCAAATCCACGAGATGGCCCCCAGAGGTGCAATGACTTTCTCCCAGCTGACTCCATCCGTGACAGTCATGAACCTGGGAAAAGCCATGTGGATTCCATGTAGCATCCAGTTGCACAGATGGTTTGACGGATGATATATGACTACGTGGAAAGGTACTGTCATCAAAGCAGCGTAAAATGCTATATACAATAATCAACCAGAATACCTAGCAAACTAGGTAATTACCAGTAGCCGTTTGAGGAAAACGGGATGCAGTATGAGCTTTCTAGGTCCCTAGGTGAACCAAAATAATGACATATGACACATGATTTAACAATGATGGAGTTGTAGATTACAAAATAACACTGAGAAAAACTGGACATTTTTTTTTGCCAGGGCTTACTGGACATGAGTCGGACATAAATACAAAACAAAACATGAACAAAACAACATCCTCTTTTGGGGGGCCAATTGCAGCATCCCACCACATCTCACCACATCACCCTTCGAACAGATTTTGGAAAAAAATCCTAAATCCGAGGCACAAACTCAGCATGGTTGACATCAAGGTTCCAAAATATTTTCGGCTGGCCTGGTGTTGGGTCAACGTTTCAACGCTGGAGCCCGTGACAGGTTTTTGGCGTTTTTGGGTGGGGGCACAAGTCACATAAGTGAAGTATCTGATGGTGGTTTTTGCATATGGCCCTATGGCATATGCTGGCTGCACTGCTACAAAACACCTCCTTTCCGAGCAATCAAACATTTCCATTGCAACGATTGTCGGATTCAAACTTAAATCCAAGTCGGTATTCCAAGAAAATTCTCACCTCCAAAAATCTGACCCAGATCATTGAAAGATTGATGTATCTTGATGTATCCACCCAAAGTTTGAAACATCGCCAATGACTGTTTGTTCCTCACCTCCAGGTTTTCCTCTGAAAGTCCATGAGCACTTTCATCAGTCAGGTGATCAGCAACCTGCGGGTCGCTCCACGATAAGTATAGATGCCATCCATACCATTGGACAAAAAAAAGTGGTTGTTGCGTACATCACTTTGGGATGGTTGAAACAAGTTGAAACATTGAAATTCCTATAAAACAGTTCTTGAAAACACCGGCAAGGAAGATGTTCTGTGAAGCGGCTGAACAAAAGGTGGTGGGAAATGTGGAAAGGAAACTTTTTTCCTCAGCGGTAGAAACAGTGCGAAAAAGAAGATGATGAAGACGAAGAAAAACAAAAAAATTGGGAATCGAAAGGGGGCGGGGCCCATAACGGGTGATAAAATCAATCATTTGTGACCCAACGATCGCCCCCACCGAACAAATCAAATCGTAACATAGCTCGGATGGCTCTTCTGCGCAGAGGCGTTGACTGCAGGAAGTTGGTTGAATTCATCGAAGTCAGCAGAATAATATGGGACAAGTTGAACGTTCAATTTGATACAAATAGCACCTGAAACTAACCTGAAAATAGGCCATCCAAAAAGGAAACTAGTATTCCAACCATCCATTTTTAGGTATGAACTGTTAGTTTCAGGCAGCTGTTTGGCAAACTTGGACTCCTTGCACCTGGTTCTATTCAAATTCCGAAGATCTCAAACCTTCAAAGCTGCATTCTGGTTGGGTAGTCAACCAACTTGATGGGGACAAAGGGTGAACCCCTTACATGTATGGCCCCAACCCACCACCCCCCAAAAAAAATACGGATACTTTCAGGAGTAGCCCCCCTTCCCCTTATACATCAGGTAAGGATGGGACATGCCAACCCCATCGACGATGTTTAGCCAGTTTTGGTGCTTCCAAGCTGCGCTTTGTGTGAAAATCAAGGCAAATACATAGACAATGAGCACCAACAGGACTAGAGCCCAAAACAATGATTTCCTCGGAAAGCATCGAAAGCATCAGCCTCAAAAACACCTATTAATGGTGAAACAAAAGGGGAGGCATTCGAAAATTCCACCTGGTTCGACATTTAACATGGATAGCTGCATGCCAACATGAGTTACATGTCATGACGTCAAGACTTGCAAGTATCATTCACCAACCAGGGTAACTTTGAAAAAAAAAGATACAATCGAATACAATTGATACATTGAGAGACTTTTTCTTTACCAGTAATAGTAATAAAAACCTATAATGTTTTTTTTTCGTGCTTTACCAGCGCTTTAAAAAGGCAAGGATCAGTGTATGCAGAATCGAATGAATCAGAGTTCTGAGGGCAAGGACCTCGGTCCGTCGGTGGATCCAATCACCAAAAGGGATGTAGGATAAACCCGTGGTAAATAGTGGGATTTCAACTACCTAACTCCCTCAACTGGTGAGTGAGTTTTTTCCCGGATTTCAGCCATCAACGATGTATGTATCCTAATGTCTATCCATGATGATTTTTCGCATTGAAGATGCATGAATATGCATGAATCATAATATATATGTATATACCAATCATAAAATATACCTAAAAGATTTGTTTGTTTGATGGCGGCTAAATATTCAATGATTCATCCGCATAAAGATGAGCTGCTGCATGTCCAGCGTTGTCCTGGAGTGATCTGCAATCCCCTAAATTCGGGGGGAAGCTCCCCAAAGCAAGCAGCTGAAACGTGGGTCCAGGGGAGCTTCATGGAAAATCTGCCACTAAAATCACCATCGAGGATTCAGCGAAAGTTTTCACTTCATAATCTTCATTGAAGTTTCAATTAGGTCACTAAATTTGGGTCACAGCTTAGGAATGCTTTAGGTGGCCACAGATTGACCTTTGAACGCTTCCTTCCCCATATTCTCCCCATCTTAAACGACCAAAGCCACAAAGCGAAAAATGCGCATCAACCGCACCGTCTTCACGATGCGAGTCAAGCGAACAATACGGAAGGCCTGTGCAGGCTACAGAATTTTTGTCACATCAGAAAGAATGGATGCAGCATCATCCAAAAACTAGATGGACATCATTTTTTGTGTGAAGTGATATCAGAAAAAAGAAGAAAGGTCGTGTCATGATGTGAAAGACTACAGACTACACATGTTCCACTTCGTTGATGAATTTCTGGTAACTTGACTACTCTGTGCTCTCCAATTTTGACATATGAAGATGGTCGGATCATGTTTGATCCCTGCCTCCGAAGGGTTGTTCTGTTCGGAGGAGACAAAAAATGCGCTCTGGCGTTTCTTATCTTAAAGGATCTTCGATGACGGGTTTTGATCTTCTTTGCACAGGAACACGGAACACTCGCAATTGAAATCAATTGGAATGTTTTCAGTGATGGTTAAGGTAGATGTACATAAATAGAAATACGTATATATGTATATATATGTATTTTACGTACATACATTGGACCCTGCCCCCTGCCCCCTCAGCGTCAATTGCCAAGCCTTTAACCCTGTAAGTCCTCCAAAGGATTCAAAGCTGCTCTCATCTTCTGCGAAGGTGTACCTCCAGGTAATGTTGTTTTTGGGGGGACAATAGAAACCACCAAGTGGTGGAAATTTGATTGATTGATTGATTGATTGATTGATTGATTGATTGATTGATTGATTGCTTGCTTGGTTGGTTGGTTGGTTGGTTGGCTGGGTGTTACCCAAAAAAAACCAAGCTACCACATTTCCACAAAGAGCTCCCACCATGATGTGACTACAATGAAGAGGTCCAGAAAACCCCACCTGAACCGCAAGGCTAGGGTGGGGTGCAACGCAGCTGCTATGTACGAATTTTATCTGTTTAGCCAATGATTTCACCTAGTATAGCGGGTATCTATTAGGTATATCCATGGTATATCCCTTTTTTAACTCCAACTGAGGGGTTAAACAGCTAGGGTACCATCCCAAAAATACAACTCACTCCCATTCCAACAAATAGAAGAAATTCAGAAACGCAACGAAAAAATCAGAGTTTCAAAATCTGCGTTTCTCATTCTGCAACTCGGAGGAACGCCCACTCTGAGGAGCAAAAGTATTGCTTTCCAAATGCAGCCACCCGCATCGCAAATTCAACGGAAAACAAAATGGTGTACACAAACCTCACGGAGGAACCACAGGTTTCCCCGGCTGAAGCCACCGTTGAAAAGGGTTTGTTTGTTTTTGGTTAGACAGACAAATTGCACAAACAAAAAAACGCTGCTTGTTTGGGGGGAAAATTGTTTGAAATAGTTAGATACACACAGATGATTGCACTTTTGGCACATCAAGTATAGATTCAAATACTGCTGTACCTACAAACTGGTGCAAACACAATCTCCTAATTCAATAAGCCCATGATTCATGATGATCGTGTGAATATGGTTCTCTTCCCGGGAATACCAAAAAACAAGGCACAGGCTGGAAGAGGAAATCCCAAGATGACCCCTTCGTCATGCGGAAACATTCCAAAACCAAGGTACTGAGCGATCTGTATCCATAGGGGTCGGGCACCATAGGCAGATGGATTCATCTGAACATCCACCCCAATGAAAAGGGAATTGGTAATAACCACCTTGGATCAAAATCGATCAACGGGATCGATCTAAGGCCGTCCTGTTGCTGCTTTTTTCTCCCATTTTTGTAGGAAAAATCTTCGGAAAAAAAAACACATCAGCGTTTCCTTCAGAATCTTTGGTTAACAAGCTGAACATTCACTCAAAATGCTCTGACACCCAAAAGTACTGTACCTGCGCCATTTTTTGAGTTAAAGTGCTCATTGCTCATGTCACCAACCAGAAAAACTAAATGCAAAAAATCGCTGGCTTTTTGTTGCACCAGGCAACCGCTGCAAAGAAAACATCAAATCGGGTATCGTCAACCACTCGTCTTGCCCAGGACACCTGGAATTTTCCACCAAAAAGTTGGTCGTGGACTGATGGTTTTTCACCATGCGACCGACCGGTCGGTGGGTCGTATCCACCAGCAGCATACACCCCCCGTATCCTGGAGCACCATGCCCTCCCAACGGTCCGTCCTGATGTACTGAACTGGGCGGAACTTCTGATTCGTAATTTTCCTCTGCATTCATGGCCTAAGTTTTGGGAAAATTTGCAAGCCGCTGACATGGGGACATGGAAGGCCTGGCGTCGGTTTATTGCAACTCAAGTAGCTTTGTCGCGCTTTTGCAGGTCAAATTGGGTGAAGGTACCTGGTGACAGGAGCTCATGATGGAATGACTCAACAACTCGGCGTCTATCAACTATAGATGATTGGATGATATTGATGGAATCCTTGTTTTCTTTGAACAACTGCAGCAATTCGTCAAGGTCGCTGAAGAGAGTGGGCTTCTTCTTGTCATTCTTCCTGGGCAAGTTCACTTATACGCAAAGTCAGACCACAAGAATCAACAAAACAACACACAAGTATATGCGAGTACAGGTCTGCAAATATGCTAGCTGAGCTGGCTTTTGGTGTAGCAAGACGCTTTGATTTTCTGGAGTCTCGGAGTCCAAAGTAAACCAAACAATACCAAACATGAAACATATGGATCCCCCAAATCTTCTGTCCCAGCATCTTTCGACGAGGCTGATCACGACTGTTTCCTGAAGCATCCGAACATCCCACGGAAACATTCGCCGAACTCGCTTCGCTGCCAGAAGCCATTGCAGCCACCGGAAACAATGGTCTTTTTGCCTAGAAAACATGACAATGTGGCAATAAAATTTCAAGCATTTTCAAGCTAGGGGAAGTCAGGGTCCGCAAAAATAGGAGAAAAAAAACAACACACACACACACACACACACTTTGATCAGGATGCCGCCATAGTCAACTCGATGTGTTTATTTAAAAAAAAAATCATTGAGTTGATGCCGCGGTAGGTGCTGCCGTCAGTTGCTGAAGGACAGTGTCTTGTTGATCAAATCTCTGTATAATCTCCGCATGGATGTTGGACATCAATACCACCAAGCCACCTGGATGCGACTTAAGTTACTTGAGAAAAACTCGGAAACAAAAAAGAATATCGAAAAAAGAAAATGAAATCATGTCTATCCTATATTATCAACATATACTACAGACCGTGAATATATTGTGCAATTGATACTCTGTATATAGTATATAACACATAGTATATATATATATATATACTGCGCGTTCGATGTAAAAAGATAGCTCATACATCGGTATACAATATAGTTAAACTTCTTTATTATATATGCATATACTTTGTATATTGATTGCCAAAATTCGTTCTGTGATTCATGTGCAACATTAATTTCAACATCATATTCTATACGTCCTGTTCCATGAATAGCAAGACTGGACATGAGGTCAACAATCCATGCTGGCGCAAGGACATGTCCAACCGGGCCTAGAATACCTGTAAAGCTCCAAGTGGAATCAAATATATCTTTACGAATTTACACAACATATATATATATATATATATACACATGTACATACATATATACATGTTTTGTTTTTTTGTCCGCATGCGGGTATGGTATATGTATACTCATAGGTCATGCCACAGCCTTTATCCATTTTTGTCATTTAGATGTGCTTGACGTGTTCGACAAAGCCACTCAACTCTTCTCCAGTTCCCCGGAATTGCTTCCCTGGATTTGCAGGTAGAGCTGTCTGTGGCATCGCAGGCTCCTGGAAATCCAGAATCTGTGCATTAGATTCTGAAGAATTGATGGTTAAAAAGCATTTTTCAGCTAATGATGTATCCAAGATATTCTTTACCTCAAAAAAAAAAAACGCCATTTTGGACCCTTTTCAATCAAAGATATAATTTGATTCACTTCATTTTTCATATGTAATCCCTAACAGTTTTTTCAGGTTGGCCTACCAACTCAGATTCCGAATCACATGAGACAAAAACATGCCCCGTTTGCCAAAAACCGTGGTCCATCTCAAGACTCCGTTCTTGATCTCCCTGCGGGACAACGGACGTCAACTGGTGAGTCTAAGGGTTGGTCGGGCGTGGGCCGTGCTTCCTCCCAAAAATATGTGTGAACATAACTAGTTGGTGGTTTTCCCCACCCGTTTGAAAAATATGCAACCGTCAAACTGGATCGTTTCCCCAGGGATCGGGCTGAAAATTTGAAGAATATTTGAAACCACCACCTAGATAACATGTCTCTTATTCTCTGGATGTCTCTGTTGACCTCTTAGTTCATAGGATACCTATGAGAACCTCTTGATGAATGTTCCATGTCACGTTGGTCAGGCTGTGCGTTGAGGTCACTCCACCCATCCTTATCACACCCTTCTTACGATTACAATGTCATGCCATCTCCCGCATGTCTTGTGTGGGTTTGAGAGGACGTTTTTAGAAATTGAGCATCAAGTTCTACAAGGTTCCCTTGAAACAAATAGACAACATCTATAAGCCCCATTCATTTACAACTCTTCACCCTTGTTACCTGACTTGGCACCACCCGCCTAGCGTTTCCAAAATCTAGTTCACTTTCTTCGTTAAACAACTGGCAACACAATGCATTTGAAGATGTATCTCCAGCATATCTCCAGCTAAAAATGGTGGATTTTCCAGCCATCTTCATCTTAATTTCCTCGTCATCCCTTCTTGCCCATGGTTTTTGTTTTCATCGCCTCTCGCCATTCGCTGGGAGGCATCGTAGGGGGAAGCGGTTCGGGGGGGGGGCCTTTTTGCTTTCGGTAACTTTTTTTTTTGGTCACCAAGAGGTGCTTGGGAGCTGCAATGCTGCGGTAGTTTGTGATGGCAAACGAAACGCAGCTGCAGTTGATTCATGGGACCCTTTCCTCCCATAGCTCCATGGTGACCGTTCGTGGAAAAAGGGTGCTTTCCTCAAATATATGATCGTTTCCTGAAACATTTAGTAGGTATTTTTTCCACTGAACCATGATTATGGGAGAAAGAGTAATCATTGTTAAGTATCATAAAGAAGAATTTGTAGTTCTATATGCAATCATAATATATATGTATATATATGATATGCATGTATAAAGAATTATGCCGGAATCTCGAGGTCGCAGCCCATACTCATATTTATATATATATATATATGTGTGTGTGTGATTTTCCTCTATATATATATATATGTAGGGAATCAACCCAACCAGCTCAAGGAAGCTGGTTGAAGAATCTGACAAACAAAGAGACAAAAAAACGGCCCATGTATCAAGGAAGTAGAAATCGAATTGTCAACACCATTTAAGAACACGATCTCTTTACACCCTTGCGATTCAACCTGGTCATCAAGAAACCTCTCTAATTCTCAAAAAAAGGCATCTTTCCAACACAAAAACCTCCCAGTTTTGAATTGCTACAACTCGAGAGCCAGGCTTGTCCATTCTTGATGTGTAGCTCCCTGCGGCAGGGGCCCATGAGGATCCACCAAAATCACCCACCCATCCTCCACCATCCTTCCATTGGTCCAGACCTGTCGTTCAATCCATCCGCAGCACCAAGCTGTAAAAGGTCCCAAGCATCCTGTTCTCGAAAGAAAAGTTGCTCACGGCAAGAGAACAGCTTGCTAAAGTATCTCACTGGAATCTAATTAGAAAACATCTTTGCACCTGTTGTCACAGCTGAAGGAATCTATGCTATGAAGAGGGGCTGCCGCTTTCAGGAGCAAGCCAAGTGTCCATGTTCCGACTCTGAAAAGTAAGGTGTGCTTGTAGGAAGTTCCAAGGAAACCATTGGAAACAATAAAGCATGTATTTAAAAGCTCCAGGAAGCAAGCACACTCAAATGTATGTATAAAATGGCGATAAAACATTTGGTGAAAGTCTGACTTTCAAGCTAGGAGAAGCTGGGATCCTTTGTCTCTCTCATCTTGAAGTTGAACAGGTGCATTGGATTGTCTGTGCCCCCGTTTTGCTTCTTCTGGCATCGTTAGACTGGAAGATGTACCCTCTGGAATGCCGCTGTCCAACACCTTGGGAAGCATGGGCCATTCAAAACGTCCTCAAGATGCAATAAAAAGGCCGAGCTGTCTTTTCCATCGATGTCCTTACATCATTGAATTGGTATCTATCTCTTCCAAATCATTACCAAGGAAATTCGCCAAAATGGCAAAAACAATTTTTGCCAAGGCACAAAAAACAATGTCCAATTTTTACCCTAGCAATCAGTAGCACTGTGCTTTTTTTTCAAGGGCAAAAAACTCCTCCACTCCACCAACCTCACCCCCCCCGACCAGTTAACCTTACTTGCGTTAAGCTACACTCGCCGGCATTGGAGGCAGCGCCATGACTGGCACCCAGCGAGGCGCCCTTGCGATGCAAATTGGATCATCTCCCAATTTGGGGTAAAAAAAATGTTTGATTCACCAAGGTAGGTATGTGAATGTGTAATCAGCACATGGTGGTCTATTAAATCATAGCTCCCAAAAAAGTTCCATGATCATTTGTCATAAATTTCTCGTTGATGATTCAGCTTACACAGGGATCATGGAGGTCACAAATTCCAATGCGAATTTGCCGACACTGAGGTCCTTAGGCCGCCGTCACGTGCCCTTCCAATTTGCCGCCAATGTCCCGTGAGGGACAGCGGAAAATGTCTTGAAAGTTGCAGGGGTGAAATTGATTGTCAGAGTGGGAAAAAAACATCGGGTAGCTCTCCCTGACCCAAACGTGAAAACCTTTCTCTCCTCAAACTTCCAGGCCCTATTTGGTTAATACACGGCCGCTTCCTTTAATAGCCAAAGTCGTCTTGTTCGCAACCTCCCCCTTGCCTCCCAACAATGGGAGCGTCCGCTTGATTTGGCACTGCGTCTACTTTTTGAACCCCAAAAAACGCGGCGGCGACAGAAGTCCGACAGCTATGACATGTCAAGGGAATCATCACTAAATCATCCAACACAAATCCGAAACACGTGCCATATATCCATATCATGCCATCTTTCCTCTTTCTTTCATGTGTTGCGAATTTTGACTAGAGTAAGATACATCATGAAACCCCATGATTCAACGGGGCGTCCTTATTTGCAAGCAACTGCAACCCCCTTCAGCCTGTCCAGTGATACCAGGTTGCAGCACTGGCAGGTGTAGCCTGATGATTGATTTTCCCTCGTGTTTTCAACGAGGAACCCTCCAGAAAACGAGTGCATATCCCACATTGGGGGGGAAAGGAACATCATCGTCGACTCAAAAAGTATCTTTGGGATGTGATACGACATTATATATATACATATATTGTAGTTCCCAGGAGGGGTAATTTTGTTTGGTGATATGATTCTTGCAATTGTCTTATGATGTGTTTCTATCTTGCATTATGTATGGAAAAACTTGGTGCAGGGCTACGACAAGTTGGCTGCCAGTGGGTCTTTCTGAAAAGATCAACTCGAATACAAACAGCACGTGACTCGGAGGATGATGAAGCCTCACCAAACCACATTCTCGAAATTGTTCTTCGATTACCTGGCACGACAAGGAATCTGATGGAAATTCAGGGAAAATTCAACGGAAAAATCTATGGAATATCAAAAAATCTGAATATCTTCACGGATTTCCCCCTACTTCCAAGACCTCCTCCTATGATCCATATGGATTCCCCAGAAATTCGGCTGAGAGTTCCCTGCAAAGTTCCCTCGTCACCAATAAACCGTCTACATCAAAACACCTCAAAAAAACACACACAAAACCCGAGGGGTCAATTTTCAGCTTGCCATCTTTGACGTAGACCTTCGATCACCACCATGAAGTGATGAATTCTCCTCTCCCGGAACTGGCCTCTGCTGTCACTGAGGCACTAACATGGCACCTTAGCTTCAAAAATGGGGCCTTTGTTTTTGTGTTTGGCCAAAAGGCCCGGAGAAAGTTCACGAGTCACCTGGGGTCCCATCTCTTCAATGGGTCTCCACGCTTCAAGAAGTAGCTGCGACGCTCGCTGCTGGGGCCACACACCTGCAAGCAAAACCAGCAGTTTCGCAATTGCCCTTTAAGCTGGACTATCTATCTGAATAACCGGTGGCCTTCATTGGAGAGGACATGGTGCAAACTGGATGGCTACCCGGATACGAATGAGGTTGTTGAATTAAAAATGTTCAACTGTAGCTTGTTCATTGGCTTTTTGGATCTTTTTTGCAAGGATCCCGTAATTTGGAGTTTTCACCTGAACCGTGTGAGGCATACCCATCAATCCAACCTCCACGAGCTTTGCAGACAAAAGGTTGGAAGTTGCGACATGCATCCTTGGAAATGAGGCATGTCGGCATCTCGCATCACGGGTATGTTCCAGTTATCCAGATTCAGTCTCCTAAATCTCTTACCTCCAATTCATGACCACCTGGCTATTCAGGTCAAAGTACTATAGACTTTGAAATATGATGACATGTCTTCCAAATGTTCAATACAAAGGAAACCTCAACTTTCAGGAAAATCTCATCTAATGACACTCTGTGACCTTGTGACCCCACTGGGTGCACCTAACGCTTTCAAAATTCTTCTTCGACCTGCACCAATGATCAACTGCTGATCAGAAACAAGTAAAGGTAACAGAAGCCAAACCAAGATGTTATATCCAAACAGGTATATACATGTATATACTGCATATGGAAAACACTTTTTACACAATAAGGGAACGCTAATTACATTTCCTTCTCCCTCTCCATCACATCAACATCAACCTTTGGCAGGGTTTTGCCCAGCCTGCTGCACTACATCGACCTGCTAGATTGTGTTTGAGATCAAAAGGATCTTCAATGTACCTTAAGCGATGCCCAGTCCAAATGGCCCAAAACTGCGAATCAAAAATGGTCCATTTCTCCCAGTGAAATGGAAGGGTGTGGCCAAAGTCATTCTCATGACTGTCAAGAGTGGCTAAGTGGAATGGATATCTTCTGGTGAAGTCCAGCTTCTGGCAAAGTTCACAAGAGCAGGCGTTCGAAACGACCACGTATATAATCATAACAATCAACATGTGCGAAGGATTCTGCTGTGAATCTTCGACGACATCTTAGAAGCATTCAAAAAAATGTTTAAAAAAAACACAACCAATTCTGCCAACCCTCATTGCTTTGAGCGCACATGTGCAACTTTGAACTGAGGCTATTACCATTGTTCTGGGCTGACATTCAGCTGCAGCCTGAATTTGTCGATGCAGCTGCCGGAACTCTTACATCCTAAGTCGACAATTTGAAGGCTTCAAAGTCTGGGGGGCCAACAACTGACAAATCAGCTAATGTGAATGTGATAGTGTCCAGCTTTTTTGTTGGGCGCATCCACCATAACAGCAGTTGTTTAACAGTTCGCCTCGCCTCGGTGTTGCAACACTTGTTTTCTTTTCACCGAGTTTCTGATGCACACAGCATGCTCTTGCCACTGGAACTCCCTGCCTGAGAATCTGGGCTCTCATCCAAGACTTCACCGGCTTCTCTAGTCATTGAAAGTTGCCATTTCTGGAAGTTTGTGATTGATACAGTGATACAACCAATGAAATAATATAATAGTATATATATATAGATTATATATATATATGTGATCTCTTCAAGCATGAAACACAAGACCTTTACATCACGAAAATCCCAAGTCAAGCACCAGCATCTCAGAGACAACTTAGGAACGTCGTAAGAAGTCTCGTTACGACCCTGAAGATGATCCCATTGGATTAGATGTCTATTGGGGCACAAAATTCCACACTGCCCGCCCGCCTCGAAGAAGCCAAGATATATACGTTCATGGATGATTATTCTTTGCAGCTTTAAGAGAAGAAAAACCCCTCTCTCTTTTTGACATGAATTAACTTCCTTCTGATCCGAGTTGCCATAGAAGGTGAAGAAACCAAATAAGAGTTCTGCATTGCCTCAAGGCAAAACATCAAATTTTCGACCTCCGAATTGGACAAAAGAAACACGACGGTCCCATGGATCCCAGTGGTCAACCGAGAGACTCATCCAGTTGCCTGAAGGCGGTAAACTTTCGACCTGGCTATGAAGATGCAAAAAAAACTCGGAGCACTATGCAAACAAATTATAAACCTGTACGGAGTATCTATGATGTATATACCATATTCCAGGATGTACCATGTTTATAGTGTAAATATGATATAAACGATATGTACACCTAAAAAACTCTTCCAATTTGACAACTCTATATATAATATAATATATATATATATATCACAACTTAGTGCATTCTGATGACAGCATCTCACATCAAGATCCTAAGTAAAGTTAATGAGTCATTTATTAGAAGGGAAAAAACGTGAAAAAACCCATGACATCATGACAGTTCCCAATCTCAAGTCCTACAGGTCATGGTGCCTGGCTGTAGAACTTTGTATCCCACATTGTCTCCACCTTAAAGCCATGTCGGCCATGCCAAAAGCTGCAGGTAATTTATTGCCAGAATGGCTACTGAAAGGCTAGATTCAAATCAATTACAGGTAGATGTGCAATGGATCTTGTAGAGAATGGCAACCATAGTCATATCCAGCAGTCATCAGAAAAGATGACGTTTGCAAAATGTCAAGATTCAAAAGCTTCCATCCCAATCTTGGGTACTTATTTGACCTGGCTCCCTGAATGGAAGTGCATACCAATCTTGCCAAGATGCACCCCACTTACCATCCTGCACCATAAATGGCTCCTTTGCCCTCAGCCAAACTGCTTCATTTTTGGTGGGTACTATCAGGATTTGCCGGCTCAAGAGTGACCTTTACTAACTTCTCCAGACGGAAATGAAAGACTCAGATATACAGACAGGAAAATAGAAGACACCTTCAGAACACCTTGCACTTGTTCTAACATTATGTACGCATATTAGCATTTTGATGTTGTTTCCTAAGTGAAAAACACTTACACGTAAGAGCTCCGGACAGAGAGACACAAAGAAATTCAAAGAGATGAACCACAAAATCCATGGAAATATCAGGAGTCTTAGAGAAATTCTTACTTATTGCAAGCAATGGCCCACTGAAACAACATAAATCTGCTTTGTTTTGCAAAACCCAAACCATATCGCTTCACAACACCAAAACCAATCATGTTCAAAAAACATATTGATTAATACTAATGTTGATACTCCACTGAACATGGTTGGATTATGTTAGTACTCAAAACTTATGTTACTCCTGGGAAGGTCCTTTTCTAGGACTCACCACTATCGCTCAGCAAAGCGACCACTCAGGGTCTTGTAGATTCTCCACCACGGGCGGCTGAAGGCTCCTAGGGATATCGTGACATCTACTGGCATCTATGCGGCTTATGAGACAACCCTTAACAAGAACCATCATCATCACATCATCACATCATCACATCATCACATCATCATCATCATCATCATCATCATCATCATCATCATCATCATCATCGTCATCATCATCATCATCATCATCACCATGATCATGATCATCATCATCATCATCATCATCGTCATCATCATCATCATCATCATCATCATCATCATCATCATCATCATCATCATCACCATGATCATGATCATCATCATCATCATCATCATCATCATCATCATCATCATCATCATCAGATTCTCCACTACCTGCTAGTCAGCTCACCTTTCCACAATTTCTGTGCTTAATATAGGCACTTTCTTCAAACAAAAAAAGGAGATGGTGACTCACCCAACACCTCAAGTTGATTCAATTTACAGCTTCAAACCAAATTCATACCTTTGGGGGCCCTAGGCTTGAACCTACCTTCAGCCTCCCCCGTTGATTTCAAAAAACACTCCAATTTTTTGGACACTGTGGGAGCTCAGATGTCTTGCACCGAGATGCTGCAAGTAATGAATCATCATAAGCATGTACCTGAGTTTTTAAAAAAGCACCAAAACGCCAAACGAAATCTGTTCCTTCCTATCCGGCTTCAATCCGATGGTGAATTTGTTTTCGGTCCACTTCGTCAACCTTTTTGCTTGCTTGAAAAAAACGCGATGATCCAACCGAGGTCACGCGTAGCTGTTCAGGCATCCATCCGCAGTACCCACCAACTCATGAGTCTTTGCCCAATCTTTCCTTTGATTCGGAGCTGATGGGTTTGGCAGTTTTTTTCCTCATGCCAAGGTATAGCACGGAGTAAACGTCTCGCAAAAAAACAACCTGTTCTGTACTAGCTTGCTATGATATCTTGCAATTAGATGCACGGAGATCCCTTTTCTCCTTAGATTTCTACAGTGGCTTTTCTCATTCAAGTTGCAGGGAACGCCTTGAAGCCAACCAACTAATTTAATGATGTCAATTAGTCATAATTAGTCACTATCCAAATCGAGTTGGAAAAACGGGTCAGCAGGTGCACCCGGGTGCACCAAAAAGACTGGTGCAAGACTGACCCGGCAACTGACCACTTCTTGTGACCAAGCATCACAAGTTTTCCCAACCTCAGTCCACATCAAACCCTCATCAAACAATATCAATCCATTGGGGCTCACCCACAACCCCTTGTTTTTGACAGCGTTAGTACCCAAACTTTCCATGATTTCAGGGCCACTAAACCCGCCAAGTCACACTGGTACTCTCGGATCACACCGACAGTATGCTTCCAGCAACTCACTGTTGCGAATGCCCAAATCCTTGGGTTTTTAAATTGACATTCAGCAGCTGCATTGAGGCACAACCATGCCGATGGCCTTCATCTTTACCTCATGTTTCCTAATCCCGCCCCTCGTACCGGACCTTACCGCCTTCGTAGGCAGGTGCAGCACAAAAACAGGCAAACGGTCCGACCCAAGACCCTCCAGTCAAATAACAAGAACACACCTTGGGAGTGTAGCAAAGCATGATGCAACAAAACTCTACCGCCATCTCCAACACATCTTTAGTAGGAAATCCCAACCTAAACCTTTATTTGCCACTGGAATCCTGGGTTTGGGGTAGATGAAATATTTTTCCTGAGGCCCACCCAAAAAAAAAGATCACTTTCAATGACCAAGGCACATTTTTGATACAAAAGTCCACCTGGGATATGCACACAGCCATCCCTTTCTGTGAGGGGAAAATAAACTAATAGCCTGAAGAAGTGGCGATGGATATATAGTTGAAGAGATTTTTCTAAAACTGTTGCTGGTGAATTTTCTAGGGATGTCTTTTTTGATTTTCGCTGTTTCACATATTCAAATTTCTATTTTCTTCCCTTATTTCACCAACTAAAATGTCGTGTCCGTTGATTGTAAATTTCATCATGCCAGGATTTAACCCTCGATACGTTTAGGCTCCGTGTTGTCCCGCGCAACTCCGCGAACCTAAAAACTTGAAGATCAAATCGACGTGAATCGCCATGGTTTCGAACCAACTCGCAGGTGCATCTTTAAAAAAAAAGATGGAACTTGTCCAAGAGACAAAATTCTTAGATTCTTAGGTTCCCAAAGACGATTGCTTTTTCAATAAAAAAATGGTCACCCATGGTCATCTCACATCATCCCACCAAACTGCACGGCCTCAAGTTGAGTGCCAGGATCGAAGAATTTCAGCAAAGGAGTGGAAGACCTGGTAAGCGAAGGCGAAGGCATTCGGCGCCATCGCAGAAGTATGGCAGATAATTTTCACTGCGAACATTTGTAAGTGGAGTTTTGTTGGTCAAGATTGTTTAAATAATGTTTTGAAACAGTTTTTTGGAATAAATATTGCCATATTCAAATCTCTGAAGGCCTGACTTGAACTTGAAATCGATTCTATCTGCTACCGAGGTACTGAAAGACCTGGGTGATGTCTTGAAACTTCTGCTCCTGGAAGGGAGAAATATATTAAAAACATAAAAACTTACCAACTACACCCCGGGATTTTAACATATATCGCCCCTGAAAATAAGCCGGGCCCCAATAGGAAGGTAAGTCGTCTTCCAAGCATCATTTTTCAGGGGGTATAATAAATTTCGGGGGTGTAAAATTGGGGTCCGACCGATTGAATGTTCAGCCCTCAGTGATTTTTCGATCCACTCGTGTCAGCCATGCAGTTTGCTCTTTGAATGGCTCACCATTTCCACATTCCACATGCGCGCTTGAGGTGACATGCCCCCTTTCACAAGAAGGGTGAACTACTACCATCTGATCCATGAATGGTAATAATGTATGGAAACAAGGGCATCGTCACTACTTCCTCCAACTATATTGTATGAGAGTCCTTCACCCTGCCACCTGATCACCTTGTCAAAAGTTGTCAAGTCGATAGTGCATGATGCATTCTCTTCTACTTATCCTCGACAGGGATCCCTTTGCTTTTCATAATGCAACCCTGAAAACAAGCATGGAACCTAAAAAATCATCCCTTTGAAAAGCAAAATCATCTTCCAAACCTCCGTTTTTGGGTAATTTCCAGCTCAAACCTTCCCTCTACTGAAAGGTAAGCTACCACATGCTACTGCAGTCCTTAAGGTGACGCACAATCTGCGACAGTAGCTTCACTTGACCAGCTTGACCTGGAAGGTGCCGTTGAAAGGATACCTTTCAGTCCTACGTGTATCAACTATCCTACTAGTTGCTAGACCCTCTATGGTTAACTTACATATCCCACCACTGGAAGTTGAGAAAATCATCTTCGTAATGTTACATAGTTCCCATGAGTGAAAAAAACTTAAAAATTCCAGATTCCAGACCTCCCCCTACAACTCCAATCAGTTCTTCCAAGTTGAATCAGTTGTTCAAAAAAATAAAAAATCCTTGCTTCACTCGACATCTTGATGCTTTATTTGAATTGATTCTGCAGCCTAATTTCATCAATATATACTCCCAGGATATCCGAAAATTGCCTCGAGAAATCCACTCTAAGACCTGAGAGTTCCCTGGGGAGCCAAGACTTCTGTCTTTGATTTGCCCGGCGTACCTAAAAGACCAGGTGTTGTTGTTTTTTGTTGTTGTTTTCAGTGCTTTTTTTTTTACAGACTGTGCTTTTACAGCCGATAGCTACGGCGGGGGTACATCCAAAAAAACCGTCTAAGTTCCATCTAGACATGGGGCCCAAAAAAAATCTCCCTGACTTTTTTGTTGTTGAAAAACATCACTCGTTGATCTTCCACCACCCGTTTTTCAACGACACTCACTGAGACTCCGTCCGTTTTTTTTTTTTTAAAATTTGGCCCCAAAAATTCCCAACTTTCAGAGTTTTTAAACGGCGCACGCCATGTCCACATCGGATCCGGCTGATTTGAAACCCGTGGCACAGGAACCAAAGGTCCTCACCACCTCGGAGAGATTTTGAGCCCGGTGGGAAGCCCCCGCATCCAAAGGTAAACCCGAACACGGCATGTCCCACACACGAATTGCTTGATATTAACAGGTATTTGTGGAGATCAAATAGGAATGGTTGGGACAATGTGGCCATATGTGTACTACCTGTAACTCTCAAATGGAGAGGATTCGAACGTGGTTCCGGCCATGGCCAGCCAAGCAACGCCATCAAATCCAGCACATGCAACTGCAGCCTGAAAACTGAAAGACTTCACGGCAATTTGGCACTGCAAAATCCGGTTGCTCCGAGTGGTTTGACTTGGCATTTCACCTATCAGCACCAATAAGACTAAATCAATCTGCATGTAAAACATGATGCAAATCATATCAAAAGATTGACTTTCTGTCCACCCTTGTTTACCCTTGGCTCATCCCATGAGTACGTCATAAATCACCAATGAACGGTAAGAGCTCTAGTGTAGTCTAGTGTTTTGGTCAATATGGTTTTCAAGATGAACCTCTTTTCATATACACTTCATACATCTTTTGCAACCAAAAGAAATGTCAGCCCAGCTTTTCCTTTCATAAACTTTCTACATATCTACAAGTGGCTTTGTTACGGCTCTATATAACGACCTTGGGAACCAACATCTGGAGGACATCAATACGTACTTCACGGTGCTTCACCCACATTCCCCCACGTGTAGGTCCGGACCGTTGGATAACCTGCTGTAGATTACGATGGTGGTTACTGGTTACTTCCAAGATGATCATTTTCAACATTAGGAACCTACACACTTTCCTTTTAATGGTTGATTTTCAGGATCAGAAACCTCGGAAACCAACTGATTTGAGATTGGAGTCCTCACGTGATGGGAAGATTTTCCCGACTGAATTTTCAAGCCCAATATATGGCTTGCCATCAGCTGCCATCAGAATCCTTCAAACGACGATTCCCCATTCCCCGAATACATTCCAAACATGAAAGTGCTGGTTTTTTTTGTGTACTAAGCCATAAGGCCTTGCCACTAAAAAAACGTACGTACGTATCATATTACCTTTCATTACCTTTTGAATTATGCCTTCAGCCCCTTCCATATCCATAGAACTCCTTCTAAAGTACCAATTTTTTCCCCCCAATCAAACAATCAAACTCACTCATGACTCATTTCCTCCTCCCAAACCAAACGTTTCATCCAAAAAAAAACTCAGCTCGCCTGGACTTTTTGAAGAACTTCTTGGACCTTTTGGGAGCTGCCAAAGGAAACCAACCCCCCAACTTCACTCAGTTATCACCGCCAGTTTCCCAGCGATTTCCCGTCCGGGAAAAAGAAAACGCGAAAAGGGTAGATTACTGTAGATATGGTGACAATATATGATACGTACCTGTATGTATATATATATATATACTTGTGTAAATCGTGATATATTGATATTTGTATGACTAACCTGAGGGATAGCTTGCTCCTACATTCAGATACATTTAGATCCCATTTCCACTATTTGACTCCTGTCAACACTTGCATCGTGCTCCAATTCTTACAAGTCAGTGCTGTGATGCTATGATAAGTTTGGATATTTCATGCAGCCAAGGCTCATTGACAAACTCTTGATCTTGCACTTCCATATTGTATTTCTGATTTATGTACCTTAGCCAAGGTAACACCTCCAATGCATGGATTAGTGGGATACCAAATCATGGATGGAAACACCCGTGAAGCGACACAAACTGTTCGAATCATGTTCAACACAAGTCATGGCAACCTGTGCCAAGCTAACACGTATAATGCTCACCATCAATGATCCGTAGTGAGGCCCCTCATTTTTCATCTCACTTCACATGAATTTCCTAGGCTCAAGGATTTTAGGAACCAAAAACAATTGATCCACATTGGGAGTTCCAATGTTCTAGCAGCCCTGAAGAACTAGAATACCCTGAAAGTTCTACTACTTAAGAGTTCTACTTAAGTTAAAAGGATTTGTTGATGAAAAAATATCCACCTTGCAAAATGTTTGCTGAATAAGTCCAGCAAATGCAGCCATGGATCGCGTCCAGCAGGGGGCCCGACCTTCAGTGTACCGTGAAACTTTTGAGAGTTTTTCACCTGACCTACTCGTTGAATCCCTTGGTGGATGCAAGAGCTTATAGTTCACAAGGAACCACTTTGAAATGTCAAAATGATATGATATGAAAAAATGACAGTGGCCTTGCAGTGAGATAAAATGCCATTTTGTCTTGACACTTGGTTCTGTAAGCTTGCATGGATGAGGAAGCTCTTCTGCGGTCAAGTCGCTGAAAGTCTTGCAAATGTACAGCTGGAGAACCCTGCAGTTGTTTTTCTTGCCCAAAAAAGTGCATCAGTGAAACATTGGAACCCAACAAATTTAGATCATTAGTTTTATATCATCATTAGGTCATTAAGTCATCTATGATCATGGTAGTTTCAGGTGTTTCAGGTGGCAGTTTCAAATGGAACACTCCCCAAATTCAACATGGAACCCAACAAAGGTTGGGTTCCAAAGCCGGAATCTCCTATTCAAGGGTGCCATTTTCAGGTGAACCAAGTTAAACCTTGGGAGGGTATTTTCCCATTAGATTTGTCCCAGCCTTGCCGTATCTTCGTGGCACTGGGAGACTCCACTGGGAGACTCCATTGACAGCACTAAATCGAGCTTCCTCGTCCTCTTGAAAATATCCAACAAGGAGAGGATGAGATGCAAACGTTTAGTAAATGTCAAGTATATAATTAGTTGCAAAAAAATAAACGAATATAGAGAAAAGGCCCATCTTTTGACAGCAAAGGGCCATTCAACTTTAAGTTGTGTAGTTCTGCCTTGGGGGATGGCATCTTTTTCAGCATCTAAGGGACAATGATTTGACCAACTTGCACGTTGCACATAGGTCACCTCACCAAAAACCGACGACCAGGAGTCTGTTACCTGGTAGGTCAGTTGGCAAGGTTCAATTCTGGAAGATACATCTGTTGATAGCCTGGCTAGATAGCCGTGATTCACCCTTTGAACTGCCCAACCCATACATTGCCCACAGATTTGCTAAGGGCACTTGTGTTTAAAATGATTCATGGCACCCTTCTTCACACATATTGTATACCGCTTACTAGTACCAACTTTTAACCAAACGACCCACAACATGACAATCTTCATCACATACGTATATCTTACTGTATATCTATTTATGTTGACATCAAAACTTACCCCCCTGAAAACTAGCATACCCACTGACAAAAGATGGTTGGAAGATGATTCATGGCCTTTTGAACTGGTCCCTTTTCAGGAAACATGTTGAATCTTTAGTGGCCAAAAGGCCAAATGTCTGCTCTGATAGGCTCCCATAGTTTGGTTTCGTTTCAGTCCTTGCCATCCTCAGATGACACATGCTCAACATCCTGGTGCTTTTTTCTTTCCACACTGTTGGATTGACATGCAAGGAACCCAATAAACAATAATCAACATCAACCACCATGACATACCATGACTCATCCATTCAAGAAGCCTCATGTGATGGATATGCAGCGCTCACGGAGTCTTTCCAACATCAGTTCCCATGGCTGAAAAACTCTCGTGCTTTTCACCGATCAATTCTCAGAAAATAGTCTCCTATTGTTCAAACTCAGGAGGATATGTGATGCAGAGTTCCTATTCTTAACCCATCAGCAGTAATTTCAACTGGCCATGATCCCCGCCCTGTCCTGAACTCTGCCATGGCCGTTGGATAGGCTGTCCCGTGTCTCACGGGACCAGCCGTTCCCCAGCAGCCTGCCATTGGCCTCAGGTATGGCACTTAAAGACTTGCAAGCATCATAACTCATAACCCATATCAACCTCGTATAAACTAGGGATGTGATATGTAAAAAATACCTAGCCTAATATACATATATGTAATATACAGTACATATATTTTACATAAATGGACCATACATGGTAAGATCACTGTAAAAATTCTACCATCTACACGCTATTCTACCCTCCAAAAAAAAATGTTTATGAATGTTGTAGTATTGTCGTGCTGAAACACCCCAGGCAATATTCAGGGATGTTCAGTAACAGTCGAGGTGTGCAAGGATTCATGTTTGACTGGCCTTGCTCTCGATCTCATTGGCAATGTGGTTTGCCTCATCCAGCACCATGCCAAGCAAATATTCAGGTGATAATACTGTTGGATGAAATCACCAACTGATATGGTAAATATCCCAGGCAGGATTTCTGAACCATCAGCAGCATCTTCAACATCCAACCTTTGCTACAGAGACCTATGATTCTTGCAAGTTCCATGCCCACCGCCTTCACAAAGACTTCTCTTGAAACTTGGTTCTGATCCAGCGGCGTGGTGTAGTACTCCTGCAGAATTGGATGAGTTAGGGTTGCCATTGCTGGTTTTACCTCACATGTTCTTACAAAAGAAGGCTATCTACCGTAATTTTAGGTCTAAAACACTCCCAAAACAAATGGCAGAAAAAAGAAAGCACTTCAGCTTGGCGTGCCTCTTGATAGGTGCTTTTCACTCCAAAGCGTTCTTCATTTACCTTGAACTGATCCCATTCTTTCATTTCTTCCTTTGCCTGTGCCGGAGGCAGAGCTGCTGAATGTGGAGCTCTTTTCACTCTTTCTTAGCTGGCTTGGTCAAGTAGAGGGAAGCTTAAGGTCACTGATTTTCAGCTTGTTCATTCATGGATTCACAGCATCGCCGCCTTGAAGCTGTCAAGAGGCCCCAGAGCAGCCTCCAAAAAATCTTGCTGTTTCGCAGGAGCCTCCTGACATGTGGAACAGCAGCCACCAAGCAGCCACCAATTTGTTTAGTTCAAGTTTCCCTTTCTCCCCGTAGCTGGTGCCTTGGGTGGCTGCCAAGCCTGCAAGGGCTTGCGTTCCTGCAATCGGATGGTTTAACGGTGAATGATCATCCGTTTGATTCCTGATGTGTTTGTCTACCCTGTGATTTTGAGGATTCTGGGGTTCTGAACCATTTATATAGTAGGAAAATACATCATCCCTGGCGACCATCATGGGCTCCCCCCAAGGACTTACAGGGTAGTTGTTTTCCTTCCAGCTATCTTGGGAAAAACATGGAAAAAAGCAAAGCGGGCCTGGGTTGAGGCCCAAGGATCATTCTCAAAGATGGGATCTCTGTCCTTATTGGCCTTCGGACAAGCTGGACATGGTGGAAATCTTTAAGGGACAGATGGGCAATGACAAACTCTACCCCGCCTGGGAACTAACATATCCCTTCCCAATACACTTTTGAGTCGATGATTTTCCCAACTTCTCCAGGTGGGATATACATATATACATATATACGTTCCCAGCAAGGGTAATTGCAGACCGACCCGGCCTGTGACCAATCATTCTCAAACTTCTTCTCTGACTTCTTCTCAGGCTTGGGGTATGGGTACGCCTCTGACTTTCCATAGCTATTCGCCTCAGCTTAGTCTCATCTGCAGTTGAGTTTTACATTCTTGCTATGACTGGTCAACCAACCAACCCCTATCGCACCACACCAGAAATAAGGACTTAGGAAGGGTTGATTAGCAGCGATTAGCCATCATGCTGTCCATCTCCAAATCCAACTCGCTTCGACCCAGCAGCTGCCCAGGGGTCTGATCTTGTCAACGGATCTTCTTTCACACATGCCTGGCCAAGAAAACCACCAGTCCGAGTGAGCCAACATCGGCGGACCAGTTGACAAGTAAAACATACTGCAACAGCTTTTTTAACCCACCCCAAATAATCAGATGATTGAGTAGTAAAGGATGTCAAAAACATACAACTTATATACTTGCCAGTCTACATGTTTTGACCCTGCTTGTGACAGGGTGACCACTGTTCTCAGAGTGGTGATGCTGAGACTGGAAGGGGTAAAGTTGTATAAAATAGCCTACATGTACCAGAATAAAATGCAAGAAATGGACAATATGATTCTAGATTCTATAGATGTATCGAAAAATAAGTGCATATTTACAATAACGCTTACCTCTTCCTAATTCTATCCTATGTGAGATTCGGTACCCCAACCCTGCACAAGTGCAGGGATTCACTTGTTTATTTCGTTGGCATTCAACTTTGCACCTGTCAAATCCAATGATGTCTCACTCTCCCATCATTCTCCCTCTTCATGATCCCGCTCATCACCTTTACCTTCCGTATGGATCATCTATCTTATCTTTTGCTCATAGATTGATGTTGTTCCACTAACTACTGGTCTATTTTCATGCCAAAAAACATCATTTTTAGCGTATGTTCCAACACCCCTTCGCCTGCCATGGGTCATTCACCATCAATGGGTCAACCTGTTGGGAGCCGCCATAGGTCACCTCCTTCGCCTCCTTCCAATCTGCGGAAGGCCATCCTTTCCCATCATTCTCCTGAGGAGGTTAGGAGGTTGGGGGTTTTTTCAGGAACTTTTGTTAGGCTAATGCCCGTAGGTTCCACAGTCAGGACCCACCAGAATACACACCTTATTTTAATAGTTTTATGATATCGCTATGGGTGGCTTAGCCCCCGTGCTATCACACAACAAGAAACACTCCTTGCATCTCCAAGACATCCCTAAACAGTCTCATAATCTCCAAACACCGTCTTCCTTCAGCCGCGCATGGAATGAGATTCAATGTCACCCTTTGACTTACAGTTGCACGTTTACGAAGCACCACCTCGAGTTGCTTCAACACGAACTGGTGCTCCTATGTTCGTAGCTGTGTATAATGGTCAGCTTCAAGAAGTAAAATATGAGAATTATACCCTCAGGATAGGTTCTATGCCAATCTTCCTTCAGTGTTTCTCCTTGTTGCGTGTCTTCTTCGCAGTCTTCCCACCTTTCTTTGAGCCTTTACCCTTTTCCTTGGCATTTTCTTCACACTCAAGCCCTACCCTGTTAAGGTACGGTTTGCCTGACCCACCAAAATCTTATGTTGACCGCTAACTTAGTTCCAACTGAGTTCCCCAACTTGTCCGAAGCTGGGTGATGGATCATCAAAGACTGCTTCAAAGTTTTCAAAGCCTGGAGCTTCCATGGCCGCCTTCGGTAGATTGCCTGGTGAAAAACTGGTGGAAATCTCACACTTGGAATTTCAACAGAAACTGCTGTCTTTTGGCCTGCTTTTGTCGGTTTTTGAAGGACCCGATTTTGTGTTGGAAGTTTTTGTTTGGGATGAGAAAAATTCAAACATGACATCTGTCATGATATGTTGATGTCAATGTATATTGTCAATATTCTCCATAAAACATCTCAATAGCTGTGCCTGTCTCAGCTACTAGTCCAGGTGCACCGCGCTCCGCCAAAGGTTGCAAGGCATCCGCATTGACCCAACCCCTGTGGGAACAACCGTGAATCACAACGCATCCGCCCTGAGATTCCAAAAAATGTACACCACTCCCTGAAACTCACAGCAAAAGCCCCTGAAACGGGGCCATCCCGAAAGTAAAAAAACATCTTTCAACTATTGATTTTCAGGGGCAATGTTAGTTTTAGGTTCGGTGAGTCTCCATATTGTTTTGGCCACTTCCTATGCATTCTCACGTTTTTGGCTGCCTCGGCTTGATCGGAACGCGCAACACCATCTGCTTTATGCCATTGATGTCACACGCCACTTCCAAGGGCTTGCCTTCAGCGCCCCCCCGGGCGAGAAATGAAGCAAATGGCTTTGCGTACAGAGATGTCAGAAAATGTTGTTCCACCCCGCAGCCTAGCAAATATACCACGTGGCCAGCCTCAGGAGAGACCCGGGGACCCGGTAACCTATGTGGCTGAATATTGTCATGGCTCAATTCTGGAAGTCATGGGAGGTGCATTTACAATAGGTGCTTTGGTGCTTCAAGACGTATGGGCACGGACTTTCAGCACGGACCCCTTCTCACACAGGTAGTGCGCAGTTGCTCGTATTGCTTACTATATCTTTAAATATCATTTTCCAACAACCTGTTGTTTTCCTCAAGTCTCATCAGCAGTCTTTCCTCTGGGGAAGAGACGAACCCAAACCAGTGGGACTTGGACTGCCCCTCACTTTGAATCAAGGGGAAGTTGCGTTCAGCACAATATCTACAAATGGAAAAAAGTTGATATATCAGCAGCAAATCTCCACAAATTGCAAAAAAAATATAAATAACGAATTTTGAAACCTGCATATATCAGCAAATCATAGCAAATCACTACTAGCAAAAAACATCACCTCTTTCAAAACCTCTTTCAAGTCAAGTCAGGTCACGTCGCGTCACGAGGATTTTTTTAGGGCAAACCAAGTAGCTCTTAAGGTCTGCAGGCGAGCGCTCCTAGGATTAGCCGCCTCATGGGAGTTTAACGGCATGGGCATGGGCAAAAAAAACTTGGGAGATGTGTGTTTCTTCAGCAACATATTTTCCAACAAAATGTACATATATTTTTTTGAAAACGTGTATGTGACAAGAATCTTCATCACATTTATTTGTTGAATATTATGGCTTTAGGATGTTTTAGGGACCTTAAAGCCTGACTTGGGGTGGCATGATGTACAGCAAATCTGTTTCATAATAACTTCCTCGGAACGATCACATCTCCTTTTCCCGTTTGGCACATCCGCAAGTGGATGACTTTCCGGCTTTCCCATTTGGTGGGATATAAGTTAGCTTCCTGGAGGGTATGTTTTTTGAATATAAACTCCCTAAAATCTAACATAGCCCTCAAAATTGTGGTTTCCAATAGGAATCTCCTTTTCCAGGGGTCTATTTACAGGGGCTATGTTAGTTTCGGGGAGGGTATCGAGGTCGCAAACCCTTGCGATAAACCCGCACCTGTCTTACCTCCAAGTCGTCAGTGGCTTTGAATGGCATGCCCTCCTGGCAATTTTTGGGTTCGAAACGAAACGATTTTTTGAAGTCCCGTTTCGGACATGTGCCAGAAATCATTGGGACATTGAAATAGATTTGTTTCCATCCATAGTTGTGGATGACTTTGAAACACCCATTTTTGATGATTAGAATCGGATTTGGTTGTCCCTCAGAGGAGGCTATGGACAAACCAAGGGTCATCTGCAACTTCATACTGCACATCTAGAAGTGCAAGACCCTGGGCCTTCCTGGATGAATGTCTTGGACAACTGATCAAACCCGGACTGCCAAAAGCATGATCCAAGCGTTGCCCAAGTAATGCTTTGCTGTGCTCTCACATGGCATCACATGCCAATACTGCGATACTCTGAAATAGCAGGAGTACATGGCCCATGGCTTAATATCATGGATATATCTAGTCATAGTCTTGTTTTCTCTTATCTGTTATGATCTATATCTTATGTAAGTATATATTCTCATCCAAAAACATCACGAAGAAAGAAGTATCACCACAACTCCAAGACTTCAAGACCTTGCACATCCCCTCGGCCCCCCAGTTCCTGCATCAGATCTGCTCGCTTTGGAACCTGGGGATTTTTCTGCCATTTTTCTCAGCTGAATATCATCTGCTGAAAATCCAGGTTTGACCCTCAGCAAGCACCCTTAGCGATACAAAGAAGCGACTTCCGAAATCCAATGCCTGCACTGGTTGTGTGTAACCCACATCTTCTGCAGCTGCAGTGTTCGGCTCCTCCTTCCACCAGTCCTGCAAATGGAACATTGCCTAGATATTGTTAGAACTGTAGGTGTGAAAGAAAATCACCTCTTCAGCCCCCTGCTTTTTTGTGCTCCTGTTCTTGGATCTCAGGCTTTCCATCCGTTTCTTGCGGAGGGGGCCCATCTTCCGGTTCCGCTGTTGGTAACCATCCATCATCTTCCCACTCCTCAGCCGCCTCTGCTTGCCAGTCCCATGCCGTTTTGGCTTGATCTCTCTCTGCTTCATTTGCCCAACTCGATGGCCATTCAGCAGGGCCGCGGCCCTGCCATTCCCAACTTTCTACCTTTCCTGTCGTTCCTTCCTGTTGATCATCTGTCCATCCTTGCCATTCCCATGGTCCAGATGCTTTCCAATCAGACTCCTGCAGCTGATTAATGTCTCAATGTCTCCAACTGCAAGTCTGAACAAATGACGACAAGTCGTCCTCACACTTGAAAATGACGACAAAAATGCGGAATTCATATGAACACTAGGTGAGATGAGTCGTATTTGGGGGATGTTAATCAGTTTTTTCCGCCTTAGAGTCTTAGAGTGAGACTTGCACCTGCAGTCATGGGAAAAACCAAGCACTCCTCCTTCCATTCAGCAGCAGAAGGCTTCTCAACCTTTGCAAGTTTGAGATGTTCATCCCCATGTTGGATCAATATACTACATAGCAACAACTTCACAAAAGTATTCTGCCTGTGCCTAGCGGCCTAGCATTTTTCTTCAGAATCCATGATTTAGAACTTCCCATCTGCAACATTTCCGCAACATTTCCGCAACTATCGCCCGGCATTTTCTATCTGACTTGCACTGCAGGGCATTTTGGTTCCATGCAACTTGACAAACACCAACCGCCCAGCCCAGGCCCAACGAACTCAACCGCTAACGTGGGGGAACTCTCTGAGCGGTTCTTTTGATGGCAAGACAAACATATCAACATCTGGACGCGTTTGAATCACTGTTTTTCTGGATGCATGATTCCATGATTATATAAATGTCGATGTTTTGTTGGTTGAAAAGGCTCCAAAAAAAATGTCCAACATTCATGCTCATTCAAAAAATTTCGTTTGCCCCGCCACCCAAACCGCTGCATGATGCAGCCGTTGACTGCATTAACCCGGCAAAATGACCGCCATTTGCAAACCTTCAACACCTTTTGGAATCGTGCTGAAGTGGAAGCCGTAAGCCTGCAAAGTAATTTGTGTCTTGGAATCCTGGAAGTCTGACGGCCCAAAAAAAATGTGAAGCTCCTGCTCGGTTTTCCAAACTTTTGGTGGCATGGAACATGTTGCAGTCCTGTTGTCATGGGGCCTCATGGTTGTTTGACTTGGAAACACCGCCTGTTCTGTTTGCCTCTGTTGCCACCTCGTAACACCAGTTCGACTGAAGGGTCACCATGCAACTTCAGGAATTTACATATGTTGCAACATCCAGTCGAGACAATCGAGTGCATTATCTGGGCCATTTCAATCAAACTAAGTACAATAATTCTCCCACTTCAAAATTCTAAAAAGGTCTCATGATCACGACAAGTCACCCTTTCGACCTCATCCATATTAGCATCTGCCGTTAAACCATGGGATGTTCATCAAAAATCTTCGAATTTCACATGTTTCTTCATCTTTGTGGGCTTGCAGCTCTGACAACCCTACCAGCCCGGCTGTCTGCACGTCATCACGTGACCTGCACGTCATCTGCCGTTGATGACGGAGCATTTCTCTGCTGAACAGCTGATTCCAAAAATGGATGAGGTTGGAGCTTACCTGGTGGAGCATTGGAGGATATCCAAAGTTCGGGAGCAAACCTTCCAAGAACTGTGGCAAATTCTACCTTTCAAGGGTGGCAGTGATGCAAATAGGGACAATGTCGCTGAAGTGATGCTATAGATTTCTGGAGGTATCTCAGGGAAAGCTTCACATCATACACATTTGGTCCTTTCACAGGTCGGGCTTCAACACCTATCGTCTCGTGCATTGCTCTCATTCCGCAATGAAGAACGTGCTGTTTGAAACAACACAAGCATAGAAACCACCGGTGATGCTTGGAATGATCTCCATATGACAATATGATCCAATCACCCTATGCAAGACTGAACCAAATTTCAGCAGAGAAAGCCGGCACACAAGCTCCTAAGGTCATCTAAAGTCTATAACTCCACTCATCCTGGGCAACAATCTCCAAGGAAAGCTCAAGGCTCAAATATCTTTGCACACTTTCAAGCAACTCCAAATATTGTGACGATCAACACTCTTTACAGGATGCTTGGTGGAATTCATCTCGCAGCTCTCGCATCGGCCGCCAATCTCATCATGTCCAAAAGCCGCGACGTCTTGTGTCGCGACCTCAAAGACTTCAGCAAAACAGCGCCATCACAGCGCGTTTATATGCGCCATACCGCCCAACCGTTGTCGCGCACCCTGCACTGTGTGGCAGGTCCGTTTCGCCCTGTCTTGTTTGCAGGTTCGAATTGGTCGCTCTGCCCATCGTAATTACACTGGAACAGTGACCTTTTTGACAAAATACAACAAGTTCAACAGCTGAACCCAACTTGACCACCCACAAGGATATAGGAATCAGCCCTGACAGGTTTCTTGCACAAGGGTGAAAAAACAACTCAACACCCTGCGGTCATACTAGCTTTCCATTTCTGGTTTTTGATAGGTGATAATGCAGCACCGGGTACAGTCGTTCCTGAATCGGGTGGACCATGATGAATTCTTGAACACATGTAGTCGGAAGCTGAAGATGTCAGGGCGACGTTCATAGGCTTATCTTTTTAGCGACGCCCATTTCAGAACTTGCGCAGATGTGTGAGTTGCAGTTTGTTTCAACAAATCCCGTAGTCCATGCATTGTCACACTTTCATCCTTCGCTAAAAGTGGAGGTAGTGAGACATCTTTTCACACCAGAATTGAACAAACAAATTCAAAAAGTGTCAGAGATAAAGTGTACAAACTCAGGATCTAGCTGAACTCTGCCAAAGAGTTCATGAGGAACTGTATATCACAATCCAAAACCTCTATAATCTAAACTCACATCTGCCACGACTGCGGCCACGCCGGTGAGCCATGCCGCCGTGCCGCCCTCTTCGGGGGCGAATTGCTGATGCCAAATCCTCAAGGGGGTTTTCCTTGGGTTCGCTCCCAGATATACCATGAAAACATCCCATCAGTGAGTGCGGTTTTCAAAAAGGTGTTTTTTTTAACGTTTTGTGATGAATCAATGATGTGTAATTATCAAGTCTGGTCACCTCAAAAAATGAAAAAAACATCCAACTTTTTTTGAAGACTTCGTGAAGTTGGAACTTCAACTTCAAGCTTTCAAGCATTTCTAAGGCAGAACTTACTGGCGCCTATACACCCCCCGAAAACTAACGAATGTCCCCTAAATAGGAACTATGTGGAACTATTTCAGTAAGGGAATACATCTTCCAACCATTCAGGGGACATGTTAGTTTTCAGCTGCCTATATGTTTGGATATGTGAATGTGTTTAAACATCTGTTTAACCTATTGGCTTTTGGTACGCCAAACAAAAAACTTCCCCTTGAGGTTGGAACCAGAGGTGTCGTGCCAAAATTCCCACAGCAAACGGTAGAAAACTCCGAGATATTGATTTGGTTTCAGGTGCGTTCCCTTCAGCCGCTGGCATAAAACATGCGTTTAAAGTATATGTGTCCTATTCCTCTCATGATATTTGACCAAGTTGTTGTCTTTTGTGGGTGTTCGGATTGCAAAATTCGTACGTGTTCGGATTGTTCTTCTTCAAATTCACTCCATCATGAAAACGCACCCTGTATAGTCGAGCCTTGTGTTCGACAGATGCATTAATCTTGAGACATTTTTGTTTTAGGAGTCACCAAAAGGACTAGAAGCTTCTCAGCAAAGTCTCCTGCAAACGCAGCACGAGAGAGAGAATCAAATACCCGTGAACATGTCTACTGCTCTACCCCTACCCAAAAAAAGTCAGGATTCTCACAGTGTTCTTACATCCCCAAAACCAATACATCACTATTTCCCTTTTAAACCAAAACCAAAAACCACACCAAAAAACAAGGTAGCCGGCTGATACGGCGCCCTTGCGTGTACCACGTTTCTTTTTTGGTAATTCTTAGTTCTCGAACCTGAAACTTGGTATTTGTGGTACTTTTGAACAGCCCGGATGTTGATGCAGATGTATTTCGTGTGGCAGGGCCATGACTCCAAGAGGAAAATTGGCGTTTCGCTATAGGGAAACGATGATTTCACACTTGAAAGTCTAAAAAAAAACATTAGATTTTTTGTTTTTCAAAGCCGAACACCCAGACTCATCTTTGATGATTCAAATTTTGATTCCTTTGCCAATCCGTTTCATTCGTGATCGTCCAACGGGTTACATCACAGCTTTGGACATGTGTGCAGTATGTACCGAAGCAGTCCATTCCGTAGCACTTTGAACACGGGTTACATCACAGCTTTGGACAAGTGTAAAGTATGAACCCCCTTCGGACACTTTTGTCCATATTTCCACAACCCTTACACGCTTTTATGTCTCAAGGACGATTTTACGTTTACATTTCCGCGGGGCCTGATTTGGAAATTCGACAACCCTTCCACGACTCTATCTTTGGCACCCGGCAAATTCGACAACCCTTACAAGGGCGCCGAATCAGCCGGGTGCCAAAAACAACAAAATGAATCTTAAAAAAAAACACAATTTGTTAACCAAGCCAAATGATCATCCAGAATTTGGAATACATTGTTAAATGGCGTTTCTTTTCACCTCATACAAAAAAATCATTTTCAAAAAAATCCCCCAAGCCAAAATGGACAAAAATCCGACGGCGATTCCAAGCACCCAAGCCGCCTTTGAGGCGATTCCAAGCACTGACCGCCAATTGGCCGTGGGGACGGGGTTCCGGCGCTCGCCTTGCAACCAACTGCCAGTTGGGATGGGGGACCCCGGGGGCCCAACGTGGTAGACCCCTATGGGAAATCCCCCCCAAAAAAAACAAGCCCTATATATATCCTACTTTTGACTGGGTATTTCTGGAACCAGCATTTTCTCAAAAATCCCTAGAAAACAGAATAAATATCATGGGTACACTGTTAGGGGTACACCCAATCGTCCCCTTGAAAATTTGGAAGAAACAAGATCAAAAGATACATTATTGTACAGCATGATATATATTTTCTAATTATAATTAATTATTGCTTTAAATCATGCCTTTTTTCATGTGAGACTACATTGTTATCAACGCAGTCATTTGCTTATAACATACATATTTTCACCAAGTCAGAGGCTCCGCCACCACCAAACCAAACCCCCGAAGCGCCTGCAGAGGAAACAACCTTTTGGTTTCGCTCGGAGCGAGCCTCAAATCCTTGTGATGATGCATTGTAGTCCGTCCTTGGTGGAAGTTGTCGTAAATCAACGCCCCAAACGCAAAAAGACTAGGTTTTCCGAACACCATCTTGTTTCATCCCTTTTTGCTCGGAATACGGAAAAATTGCAGCCCAGGAAACGTCACTCGCCCAGGAATGCAGTCGTGACGGATCAAGGTTTTACCTTTGGCAAGAAATTGGTAGCGATTCAAATGGTCTGATGATAAGATCTTGAATTCTCCTGGGCTATCTCCAACTGCGTTCAGGATGGATTGATTTCAACAAAGAGGACTATATAGGTGCAAAAATCGGTTCCAAAATGGCTTTCTCTACTCAACCCATCCACCTATCCTCACCTTTTAGCCCTGCTTCCCAGTCACGTCCACGGTGTCGGGAACTCTTGGCCAAGATGTGTTGGCCGCGATGTCGCGCCGCATGACCCAATTTCTCCATGGCCTGACCCAACGAACTGAAGGTGATCACTGTGATCCATGGGAACATGGATGACAAATCGACATCCTTTGAAAATCATCCATCCGAAATAGAAGAACCTCACAGTCTAAGAAAACCTGCCCCCAAAAACAACAGCACCGTAGTCCCAACATGTCATAATCAAAACTTGAACCAGCTTGTGATGCGTCAGGAGTGTTGAAAGCCATCCCTTTGTTTGCGTATTACAAATAGTATAATGATATATAAATATAACATTGCTGGGTTTGCCCACTCAGATGAAGCAGCATCTATGCCTTTGAATTACCATGTTGTTGCTCCCAACTCTCAACTTCACTCGGATCTCATCATTTTCACAAGCTTTTCTTTGCATGAACCGTGTCTCAATGGTTTTTCTTCGCCAGGCTTTTCGCTGAGTGTTTTGGTCCCAGCTCAAACCTGGAAGCGAACCATCACGGGAAAACTGCGGGAATTCAACCCTAGAATTGCTATACACAGGGTAGACACCAGATTTGGTGTCGCATTTCTTTTGGTGCCGGTGGCGTGTCCGGCAGAAATCGGTGACATTTTTTTTACAACAGGCTTCCTTTGAGGAAGCACTTCCTGCAAGAGGAAGCCTGGTGATTGTCCAGGGACTGACTAATCATCAAAGGCAAATTCCTTCAAGTCGCAGCGAGATGTTTTGACCAAAACAAGTCTGAGATGTCCCGGTTTCTTCAAGAGCTAAGTTGCATGCTGGAGCCTTCTGTTTGTGTGCTTGTGCAGCTTTCAAATAAAAGAAACATCCCAACAAAGTGTCCATGGTTCAAAACCTTTCCAGTGGTAAGATAGTGTTCTTAAACTTGAAACACACTTATTCTCACCTTCTAAGCATCCACTTGGAGACCCCCAAAATTGCTCTAGTCCTTCTCCTGGTGTTTTTTTTGTTCGCCCCCAGGTCCTTCATGAAAATGTCGAAATCCCTTGGCTTGGAATCTTCAGCAAGGCCAGGGAAAATCTGTTGTCGCCGTGCTTCTTTTTGATCGAAAACCTCTCAGGAAAGATTGCAACTGGACGCTGGACTGAGCTGGATATGTAGGGACATCCCTTCTTGGCATAACATGACAAAACAAGCACCATCGCTCAACCTTTTTTGCCAAGGAACAAATGGGATGTGCTTCAGCAAACGATCTATGCGCCGCAAATTGGTTTTCAAGACATTCCTGGGCATTTCAATATGTTTACCATCAATTGTTCGATTCAGGTATGTCTAGTAAAGATGTTAAGCATAATCCTGGTCAACATTACCAGAGGCCTAAGAACTACGAGCTTTTCAGCCAGAAAAAAAAAAGAGATTCACAAAAAAAAACTCGCTACTGTAATCGAGATTCACTTCGCCGTGCCTCGTCATGATAGCACATTTCTCCTTCCCCACGACATGACATGATGCGAAAACATTCAGGAACGATTCACTATCAAAACTCTGCCTGTTGATTTCAATTTCAAGAAAGTTGTTTAAAACTTTTCTGGAAAAAAAAACTTCAAAGATTTGGCCCGGTCCTGTTGGTCTTCTAGCAGAAAATTCCGATGCAAAAAAGTTTTGAAGTTTAATCATTCAGCAGGAAAAATGCAAAAGGTGAGCATCAATTACATACATATCTGTATCCTCTAGTAAACTAACATGGCAATGGAATATCCCCATTTTTAATAGGAAATACATCTTCAATCCGGGTCCATTTTCCACTGCTATATTTGCTTACCGTTTCGTGTGTACATGTATACATTACATACTGTTCATATCTATTCATAACATTACTCACACCAGTCAACTAAAGTAAAAACACCTGAAGGTCCCTAATATGATAATATGCATATACAGTAGGTACAATCTCTCCTCCCTTTTTGCAGGTGCATCTTTTCCATCATGGGACCCTTGGAAACCACTGGTCAACCACCGATCTCCTTGTATGTTAGACTTTCAAAGGCAGGATCTGTCATCATTTTTGCATCCTTCTTCTGCAACTCCTCGGGACATCGCTCTAAGACTTCTTCACAAAGCTGGCGCAAGGCCAACAAGGCACGCTTTTCCACCTTTGCATCAAAGGCCTTGTGGGAAAACGGCGGTTTCTGGTGAAAGATGTGGGGGCGGAAAGAACTTACCATCTTTAACACAAGTGGTCAACCTCTAATGTTGACTCTCTTGGTGAAAAATCTGACATGATACGACTATCCGTTGGTTCCTTTTCTTTGGGGTGTTTTTCCCCTATCCATCAAAAACCCATACCAGGGCCTACTCCTTTCAACTTGCTGGGAGCAATGAACTGTTTTACACTCCGGCAAACTAACATGGCAGGCTGAAAAGTCCCCCATTTTGTGTAGGAAATACATCTTCAAATGGTCCTTTTTTCAATTCCTATGATAAGAGTGACAACTGAAGGTTAATAATTTAATAGGCATCTCTTACTTTAAAGGTTAAAAAAAACTGTCATCCTAGGAGTGTGTTTCTTGCTGGGTCCCAGGTGTTTTTCCCCAAAATCATAGTAACACTTACTACCAGCTACATCCAACCCACTCCTGATCCCCTGCCTTCTTCATCCCCAAATCGCTCAAGGATTGCAACAAATTTCCTTCTCGTTTCCAATCTCGAGGTCTTAAAACCAACAATCGCATCAATAACATCACCTCTTGTGGCCAATAACCTCGTGGTAAACATAAACTTTGCATTTCATCAACATCAGCTCCTTGCACTTTCAACCAAGTCTTCTTCGCAGAAGCTAAAGATGTTTGACTCCACAAATCCAGTAAAGAGATCTCCACAAAGTTGTGGACCTTGGAATATTGGTTCGTTTTTTTCGAAAAAAATGAAGTGTTTTTACAGGGGAAAGGGTTGAGATTTGAAGTGATTGATGAAACTAAGAATTTTGATGTTGTTTTCAAAAACGGCCAAGAAAACACAAGAGACGAATATGATACACAAAAGTTGCAAGCTTTTCTGTGAGGAGTTGCATTCCGCGCCAAGGAAAAACCATAGAGCAGCAACAGTTCGTCGCTAGATCTTCGACCATAAGAGTCAAAGATCTGTTCATTGCCCTTGGCCAGGCTTGGCAATGGGTCATGTCTTGGGAATTTTCTGTGCTCCTAAGATTGGTGAGACTTTTTCACAGGATTTCAGTTGTCCATTCCCTCCACCTTTTGCCAAATGGACCAAATGCCCACACCTTGTAGGACCGATCCGTTTTCAAGAGTACCATAGCACCACTCACCTCTTGGGTAGCACTGACATAAGCTTTCGAATCAGGATCATGATTCATGAAATCAATCCATGGTACCAAAGCAATCACTTCCTCCTCGGATAGGTTGAAACTCACAACAAAAAAATGTCGGGAAAAAAAAAAAACGTGGAGAGTTTTTGGAGATACTTTCCACAATAATTTTCAGTATGTTTGTAAATTTGTAAACACTTTTTAAACTGTTCTGACTCAAGAAGCTTTGAGTACCGCCTACATAAAAATTGTCTATAGAGGCAATAGGAAAGATGTGTGAAAAACGACCCAAAGCATACAAGGTATTTCTGGATGCGGATCTTTGCCATTGACACGTAGACGGAACGCTCTGCTCAGCAGAACCGCATATGCCCAAAGGAAGCGTGGAAGTGTGAAGACATCTGCAGGAAATCGATCAGGATTCTTGGCAAAGACAGTCTTGGTGATGCTAAGGTATTCTTCTTCGATCTTCTCACGTAAAAATTTGGACATATTCTTGATCAGGCTTCCTGACCAAGGACTGCTGTTGAATGCTGCAATGGACTGGCTTGTGGCAGCTTTCCAACTGGGCCAAATATCACCCTATACATCATTATACTGTCAGATCCAACACGCAATGCATGCCTATGTGGCAAGTGCGGCAAAAACATGTATCACAAACAAATGCGCAGACAGTCCACGTTGCAAGAATATTGATATACCTCCGTTACCCAAGTCCATTCTAGTAAATGTAAGTGAAACTCTTCCATCTTCTGCATATGATCAATGCCTCTAGCCGTCTAGCCTAAGCATGTGTGACTACTGCAATTGCATTACGACTCAGGTACATATGTATAGCTATATCACATCTGCATCCTCGTGCATCCTTCTGTACCTACATGATCCTACATGTATTTAAATACATGTATATCATATTTTCCAATGAAACACACTAATATCTCACCATATTTGTGTTCCAAAAGATGTGTTTTTTTGGAACCCGCCTGACAGTAGTTCCAAATCTTCATCCTTCCAGGTAAAAGATGCTCCAATGTCATCAATCTCAGGTAGCATTTCCAAATAAGAATGCCAGAACGAATGAGAAGCTAACATATATTTCCTTAGTGAATTCTGCGCGTCATGGGATGTTTTGTATTTATTTTTGGGGGGAGGGTTCAACTTTACCAAGATGTTTAGCCACTTCCTACGATATAATTGCCCGAGAGAAGCAAACTTTGACTACCAGAAAATTCTCATAAAAATGTCCCTAAGGGACATGAGAAATATGGGAAAATGATAAAAAGATAAAAGATGATAAAAACTTGACCTCCAACAACTCCAACAACTTGCAAAAAACCCTCCAGAAAAAATTGAGTTGTTTACCCAAAAAAAACTTTTAAGAAAAACTGCAAGTGTTTTTTTTTTCGGTAGCTTCTCATGTATGAGTTGCAAAGCCATAGAGGGATATTCCCCAATTTCCGAGCTCAACTTCAACGCATCTTGCGCTGAGGCCCGGGTCAAGAGCAATTTCCAAGGAACACGGGCGACTTCGGCGTCTCGTTCCAAGGTGCCGGTACTCCAAATGCCTGGGGAGGGTTGAGGGTGCCATTTATATATATATATATATATACGCACTATTTATATCTTATAGACATATATATATATATATATATAAATATATACATGAAGATACCTTAGTAGAAATCATGTTACCTTATTCTGCACCTTGGCTGTTTTATTTTTAATGCTAATTCCCTTGGCTCTTCATGGGATACATAGGGATTGATAGTGAGGATGGCATCCTCCACCCCCCAGTCGCCTCGTCCTGCGTCGTCTTCTCGAACGCTGGCCCTTGGATTCAGCTCCGCACCGTTTTCCAGAAGCCAAAGGGCCAAGCCACTGGAAGAACTCACGGAGCTATCGGTGCCTGAACCCAGCTGTCATCACAGGGTATGACACACTGAGCTGAGAAAATCATATTTTTTGAGTGACTTTCATGGAAATCGCAACTTGCCAAGGCTGATGAAACCTTCAAATTTGTTTTGTTGTCGGCCACTGGCCACCTTGGTTTTGGAGACTTCCAGCCTGTAGCTTTGAGCCGCAGCAGTGGGCGTACGAAGGCAGGTCCCAAGAGCAGCAACACCACAGCTGACCAACATCGCCGTTGGCGTGCCATGGTGATCTACAAATGGACCAACAAAGAAAACCACCCAACCCCAAGATTCACCAAACAGTTGTATGTGGACAACGTTTATATATATATATATGGTTTTTGTGCAGTTTGCCTGCTGTAGCTGAGTCAAAGATTTTCTTAGTGTCAGGCTGGAAGTCGCTCAAAACGCAATGCCGTTAGTCTGTCTTAGTCATAGTTTTGTGCAACACACACTTCCCGGTGTTTGATCAAACCAAATGTCAATCCCCTTCCATCTTTCCAGTTCAAAGTTCCATATCCAAAGTCCTTTGGAAAAAAAAGACCCTTATTGGTGCCTTATTAGTGACATGGGGTATCATGTCAGTTTCAATACACTCTTATTTTTGGGGGGATAAGATCGACCTGGGATTCTATTGAAAAGTGTGTCTGTATCTCTGATCTCAGCTATAGAGCCAAAACACTCAACCAGTTGAGACATCTTCGCCCCGGTTTGCCCAGGTTCGACACACAGCGAACCGCCAAGTTGGAGCCAAATTTCGTCCAAAATTTGACTTTCGACCCAGTTGGTGCCTTGAAGATGCTCTCCTTACAGAAACGACTGGTGGATTTGTTTGTTTCGAGAAAGACACGTTGGCAAAGTGGAGGCTGGTCGAGATGGAAAGCTGCAAAACATGTGGTGAAAGAAAACAAATATAATTAATATATATATATATACATATATATATATAACATACGTAACGTGTGTATATATGTTATATACAAAAAAGCGGTTTCTTCAAAATTGATTGTAGAAATGAAGAAAATGATAAGCTTTCAGATCTTCATGTTTCAACTCACTTCTGTCAATACCAAGTGGCTGGAACCTGCGTCTTGCTGTCGAGGTCGCACTTCCTAAGCACAGGAAGAAGTTCGAGCCATGACAAACATCTTATCTTAATTTCAAACACCATGGAAAAATAAAAAACCAATGCCATTCATACACTATGCATCCAAATTGTCACAAGAAGTGATTCCATGATATGGATTATTGATGTCCACATCTTTTTTAACAGAAAACTTGATATGAACCTTTTCTGTTGTCTGATTCTCAGCTTCCACTCTACAATAAACCTACTGTCTCTAATCAAAAAGTGGCACGGCAGATCTGCAGTGATATGAAAAGACAACGACAACACAAAAGAAGGAACGCATTTTCAACATAGCTCGCACATTAGCTCATTACCTGTAACTCTATTCCCAAAAAGGTTGTATTTTCAGATCATTCAAAACACCTTAACGCTATTTTTCCCATCATTTTCAACCCCTGGAAACACCCCCAAAATTGTGGTGGGGATTTTTTTCATTCCCAAGGGACGGCTCCCATGGACGAGCAGGCTCGCGATTCATTGGATGCCCCAATAACACTGGAGCTGCATAGCCTGCCTGTTTCGGGATCAGAGCTGAAAATCTGAAAATCTTCAAAGTGATAACTTCCACCATTTAACGGATTGTTGACAAATCATATCAAACCAATGGGGCCTATGTTTATACACACATATAGATATATACATATATACAGACATTCGCACGTGGTTGAAGTGTAAAGATTGTGCGGATTTGTTGGTTGCTGTTTCTATTCGACGTTGCTGTTTATTTGGGGCCGGATAATACCAAACACGCGCGCCATACTCTTAAGCGCCAGATTCTCAAGAGTCTCAAAGATCGAGAGCCTTCAAGGTGTCTGAAAGTTTGTGTCCTTTGCAGGTCTGCAAAGTGTACGTACAGCTAATTAAGAACAACATATTTAGTAAAGAGTACTGCATGATGCAGTATATGACCAAGCAGTTTGAGCCGCTTTGGTGAATGGTTTGACTATGATTTTTCTGTCACAACTTCACCTGGTAAGATGTTTTTCCACCCAGGGAAGTGAGTTAGATGCCTGTTGGCCAGGTCCATCATACATCATTGTATTTGAACGGCATCATCCAAACGGAAAATAGATCTATTACTTGGATTTGCATAAAATGCTTGGAAACCGTGAAAAGAATATTTCCCCAAATTTATCATGGTACAAAGTAAAAAAGTCATCTTGAACAAATCCAAGATTACATAGAAATGTGAAATTCCCCCAACAATCGCCTGGCAATCCTGAACAGACCCAAACATCTCGACTTCGACAAATTTTCGGATGCACCACTAATTGTTGCTGGACCCTCGCCTGAATGTCTGACAAAGGAGGCCGCTCATTTAAGGTCGGCAAAACGCTTCGTGCACGGAAGAGACTTGGCTTCCCATAGTCCTTTGCGGCCGAAAAAGGCCGATCGATCCGGAGATCATGGTGATATCCGCACTGGTAACACAATCCAAATGTAAACACCTCGAAAACAATATCTCATCATCATGGGATTCTTTGGATGAAAAACACTTCAACCATCTTCAACCCAAGGTTTCATTCACGCCATCCCCGAATCTCCCATTGGCTCATCTGTCGGACTCACCATTTGAGTTGTCAAGTTTCAGGATCAACCTTTGGAATACTTTTCTCTGCCACAGCCACGGGCTTGGCCTTTCAGATAGTGATGGTGGATTGGACAAAGCTTTCAAAACTTAATGGTGCTTGTTTTTAACGGATCATTTTTTGGGTGGAATACGATAAGTAATCAAGGTGTCAGTTTGTTGAACTTTTGCATCAAATGGGACTTAATTTCAAAAAAACAGATGCGACACTGTTGGATATAAAATTCTTTGTCACATAACGCCACCCATGACCTACCAGGACTTTTCACTGGCATTTTTCCGGTGTTTCCCAGCGCCTTGTCTTCCTCTTGATAGCCCTGGCAACTTTGACTTTATTAAGCAAAAATTTCAAGAAACGTCGTTTTGCGGGTTGAAACAGGCCATTGGTATACTAATGACAAAACGTTTGCTGGGATGTAAAGTGTCTGGTCTAAAGAACGCCTGTCAAGCTACAGATTGCGGCGACACATCCTGGGAGTCAATTTCCGTACGAATATCTAGTGGCGGATATCAGAGGGCCGTTCACTATCCGTGCTTTTGTTCATCTTTAAGCCTACATACAGATAAATACTCATACAATATCTAAAATCTAAGTTTCAACATGTCCGGTAGTTCTCAAATCAAATCAGGAGTCACTTGACATATTCAAGACATCATGTACCCCAGAACCTCCCAATTCCTTCCACCCAGCACCATCCTCGCCTCTTGCGGTTGCGAACGCCTACGTTGCACGTTGCTGGCTTGTCGTGGCTGCTGCTGCCGCCGCTGGGCCACCAAGGTCTTTTCCTGCGGTAAAAGCACGCAAAACGAGAAGCACCAAGAGCACCTACATGAAAGGCTGATTTCTAAGAGAAATGTAGGGAAATATACGGGTCCCATACATTGATCCAACCAGATCATAACGACCAAGCAGCCTGAAAAGTGATTCGCCAACTTGGCGAATCAATGGATCCTATCAGTCATGAAGCATTCATCAAAACCACCCGTGCCTGACGAGCGGTGGTACCAGTCGGCTCTGATTCCACCAAGCTTTTCCTGTTTTGTTCTGGAAAAATCGGCAAAAGGAAATACAAGACTTAAAGAAAAGCGTCTTCTTTTAACAACGTGCCAGACTTGGAAAAAAATATGTACAATGTCAATTGTGAAGACAGCATCATCTATCATATTCATCATAGTATACCACCGGTACATCATCATATAATCATATATCATCTATATGCACCCATACAAAACGCAATAATCTTCGCCACTTTTTTGTTGTTTCAAAAAACACCGTTTTAGAGACATCCAACTTCCCATGGCTTTTTTCCCAGTGAAACGCCAACCTCCCGGAGAATTGCTCCATACCGGGCTGAAGGGCCATCACTCCCTGTAGCTGGTGAGTTGCCACACCACTTCATAGGAAATGGACCCGGATTGAAGATGTATTTTTTCCCATTGAAAATGGAGATGTTCTTAAGTCGCCATGTTAGTTTACTGAGGGGGGTAGATTCTTATATAGATTCATTATGAATTTCTGGGATATCACTATGAGATTCCTAGAAGATTTCTATTGACTCCGGAAGGGATCATTATGAGATTCCTATTAGCTTCCTTATCTAATAAGATTCATGGCATGGAACGCATGATCTGTCATCTGCCCACTGAGGAGCCCAAGCCGTTGGCGCTTGGGTGGCTAAGGAAGCCAAGCTTTCAGAGCCTGTTATCATTGGATCAGGTCACCCATGGTCACCCCCGAAGATTGGTACCCCAAAAAGCCTTCCACGCCTCTTGTTGACCCCCCGGCAATTTTGGATTCACCGGACTTTTTTAGCCACAGAATTTGGCCCGCCAAAAAGCTATAGTCAAGTTACTAGGTACGTTGTGAGTATTAAAGGGCATAATACTTCCATCAAGCTGACACCCAACCGATCCTGTCATAGGCACTGTCGCGCTGTGAACTGCTTGACGGCTACCTGGGCCAAAGATGCCAAAGGTTGGAGAAGCTGCGGGACTTGACCCACTGGTGAGCCAAGAATGGTGGATTTGGTCATGAAAAAATGTTGAAAAATGATCAGCTTCAGTGCTGTTTGGAAATTTGAACATGGTCCCAGCGTGTCCCAGCCGTGGCGAGTCGTAGCTCAGGTGAATTTTAATGATCGTTTTGGAATGTGCTTTGCATTGCTTTCTTCAGGCATTGTTTCTGCATCATCAGATTCACACAGGCCAAAACTAGAGATGAAATAAGATGAGATGTACTCAAACAATCCCATGGTTTTGTCGGCAGCATTCACACACCCCGTTTGGGCCCAGGTTGCTCTCAAAGTGCTCGTGGTAAGTCCGCCGTCGATTGGCCAAAGCACCCTTGACCGTGTCTGGGCTTTCCGTGGCGTAGGGGGCCTTTCGGTGCCACGGCAGAAGACTTCACTCTCACTACAGTGGTGATTTATAAGGATCATTTAATGAAGGATTTCGGATTTTGTGCCATTCTATTGGTCATCACACAAAAATCTCTCAAAAAAAAACACCAACTATCAACAGAAGATCCATTATAGAAATAAAAAACTCATCCCATTGGTGACACGGATCGTCAACATATCCCAACCCATTTCGTGGCGTCTCCTCCATCCCGTGTTCCACCGTTCCACCCGCCTGCAACCCTGCCCTCAAAGGATCTGGATTTGGTGGAGACCCTGGCGCCGTGACGCGGGAGGTCTCGCCTGAAAGGCGACATGGCAACCGTTCCCACCCCGTAACGTTCCGCAAGAGCCCAGGAAATAAGGGTGTTTTTTTTGCCGGCATCAATCAGGGAAACCAATGGTTGATGTTAGTGATTTCCATTGGGGTCATATCGATACCTTTCGTGATACGATGCTTGGCTTGCGCAAACCTTGAGACACGTGGGGTGATTCAATGATCTGCCTCGGGCACTCAGCAAAGCTGCTGGACGTTGCCTGAGAAAGGCCGCCGCTTTGAAGTTGATGTGGATTGGTTCCTTTTAAAACATTTAAGAACATTTTCTATGGTTTTTATTTGGGACGGCTGTTTGTTCGTGTTTTTCGGCAGCTTTTCCACCAAAAAAAAATGGCGTTGCTTACAAACCTTGTCACCTTGTCATCCTTGCCACCATTGGTCCAAGTTACGTGACTGATGGTACCGGTGCAGGTAGCCGGGCTTTCTCTTCAGCCTCAGCCGAAAATCCACTGATGCAACTTTTTTCTCAATCCATGGTAGTATATACATCTTTGAACCTTAAAATAATTTTGGGAGAAAAAAAAGAAACAAAACAAGGCACTGTTCCCCCAAGCGTCTCGGTAAACCACAAGCACCAGGTTTCCCTGGGGTTTCCCTGCCATCACTGTGCGAGCTTTCATTGCAGCAGCCAGGCGACTACTAAGTTCAGGACCTGCGGAAGCTTTCATCGACCCAACGGCAGGGGTGATTTTTGAGATTTTCGACCCCGATAAATGATGAAGGATTTTTGAACGACCCCTGAAATTGGGCCAACCATCGGATGGTTGGTTGATTTTCAAATTGATGGTTCATTTTCAAATTGATGGGTGGTTCATTTTGTGGTGAAAGGAAACGTAACCAACCATCATCTGAAGGTAAGGGTTTCTGTCTTTCAGGGAACCGATACATACATCTCCATCTCCCACCCATTGGAGCCCTCAAGAAAATCATCATCGACTCAAAAAAGTGCTGGGAATCATCAGGAAGGGGCCCGGCTCTGGACAACTTCCCGGGTTGTCCAATATGATTTGACGCAAGGCTTTCCACATTCCACACATGGTTTCCAGATTCCACACTGCTTGGCATCTGGGTCAAAAAAATATGAGCTCCCTGCTGGATGGCGCTTGCACAGTTGCCGTTGTCCTGTTGGTTCAATTGCAGCTTCGATGATCTGATCCCTAATTCGTTGGTATCCCAAAGCACAGACTCATCTACAACATCATTGTCCATGACTATCCATGACCCGTCAACCTACTTCTCTATCGTTGTAACTGGAGGTTTAGATCCATAGATGGACTCAACCACGCAATCATGTCTGCTACCCCCCCAACCTCGGCGCTGTGCCAATATGCCGTGCATTTCGTGTAGCAATGCCTTCTTTGGCCTGAAATCAATAACTTCAAGATATGAAACGCAGAGAAGCGCGAAACATTGATCAAACATGATTTTGATTCAACATATCTATACCTAGAACCCAAACTGACCCCTGTTTTTGTGTTGACCTTCAATTTTTGTGGGTTGAATCTTTCAAAATATGGGTCATTTGGGGTTCTAGGCATACTATCATGTGCATACCGATTTTTTTTCACTGGAAATCTCTTCGCATATTCATTCCTACCTGCCCGAGTTTGGACCCTGAAAAGACCAAGTGCTCCAACAGTGGGACAAGGCAACACGTATACTTGGACAGTTCCTAATATTCCTAATAATCCCCAAATTGAAGACTGGATCATTGAATTTGCCATAGGTTTGAGCTCAAAAAATTTCAGTGCTTCATAAAATCTTTGGTTGAGATGTTTCGGCCTTGGATTCCCATGATATTTTTGTGGCATCCCCGGGAAGGATGGATGGCCGGACCTGCTTCACATCAGCTTCACCTTGAAAAAGTCGCCATGCTGCAGTGGCACGTGCCGCAGCCGCGGCAGCGGAAGAAGTCATCAAATCACCCTCCTCCCCGCAGCGACCGGTGAGGCGCGGCACGGGATTCTCAAGCTGAACCTTCACCACTGCCATCCTAAACGGGGACTTGAAATCATTATCCAAAGGTATCCAAAATCTGGCTACCTTAATCCTCACAAGTGGACCTCTGAAGCTCTGAGAAGTTTTTGTTTAGTGACTTTTTGAGTAGAAAACAATTAACATTTTCCATGATCCCACCTTATCCAATCATCAGCTTCGGTGTCCGACCTACCACCCCCCCCAGGCTTATCTTCAGGCCTTTCTGGCCAAGTCTTCTCGGCCTGAAAGCTCGGTCAGTGCTGGGATCCCATTGGGCATTTCCGCTATATATATGGCTACATATCAACATATGTTGATGGAAAAATCCTGTACCATCTTGGATGTATCGAGCCTTGTAAATAATGGGATAAACTACCAACCTCAACTGGTGCAGGAGTTCTTCCATCAACAGTGTCTAGTATTATGCAAAGAGACTCCAATGTTTATTGTTGTTTTAGGCGTCCTGATATCCGTGATTGGTATTAATAGAAATTAATATATAGAATTTCCGTAAGTTAGGGACTGAAGTTGGGACAAGATGTAAGGAAAGGACGTGCCCAGACGTGGTGGCTACGTGCCCAGTCTTGCTATGATAAAAGAGATGCAGGGACAGCGGCCTGCAATTGCGCTGGGTCGCAAGCACCGCATGGGCCCCTTGAGAGCCAAAATAGCCGCAATCTTCCCACCCCACGCGCTGCCAATGGTCACTTCGGAATTTGGAGTCTCTTAACTCAACTGCTTGTTCATTACATTCAGAACGTCATAAAATCTCAAAAATCAAGAAAACATGTGAAGCTTTTGATTGGAGTTCGTGGTGATCTGCAGTCTGCCCAGGTTTGACTTCGAGTAAATGAGACCCTCCAAGACGTGGCAACTGGAACTGTTGCTACAAATATGAACAAATATGGGAAGGGTTGAAAATGTTTACAGTATATAATTTGTGTGGCCGCAAACCAATCACTGCTTTGAATCTGCTATTCAGCAAAGGCTAGTGCTTTTAAATGCAAAAGAGACTTCAAGTGATTGCAAATGACACCCAATTCCTACACCTGCAGCTTGCAAGAACTTGACTTGCACTTCTCCATCAGTTATCATCATGGATACCATACATAATCACATTCAAAAAATCTGAAGGAAATCATCCAAAATTATGTTCTGAAAGTTGGAGGGCTTCAAAATCTTTAAATGATACCTATCTTAGTTATCAGCTTAAGAACCCTATGGTAAGGTGTTGCATTTGACTCCTGTGGTTTCTGAAAAAACCATGGCCATTACCAGGGCACCGACGACCTCCTCAGGCAACCTGGGCGTGATTAATTGCCAAGGTCGTCATTGGCGAAATGATTTGGGGTCCCTTGTGGTGATTATACACCACAAAATGTCAGCTATGATGAGTATGCAGTATAGTCCCTTGAAATCTATGGAAAGCAACTAAAAGCTCAAAAATCTGAGATGTCTGTTGATATTCTGGTCACCTTGGATAATCTCTTTGCAACACTATGCCACTGCGCCTGAGTTCATATCTATCTTTAATTTCTTCTTTACAGTAATTAAAAGACAGAAGGCCCAAAACGCAAAAACTCCTATGAGCATTCATGGGCGCAATATTGTTAACTTCTGCTCCACCACTTTTGCCAAAGCACCCCTCGCGTGAGCCAGCATGGCCAGACCAATGATCGGCATCCTCATTTCTTGGCCTCAGCACTTTTCAAGACTTTTGCATACTTTTCATGCTAACCAAAAGGTCTTCCATCAGCGTGTCATCCAGATCTGAATGATGGGGCTGGGACTGTCCCAATTCGGACCGAGCATTCTCAACAAATTCTACCACGAGTTCGATGTATTCTAGTTCTATTCCATCTTTCACTCTCTACTGTTCAAGGACATCCTAATGATCCTAATGATCCTAATATCTAATATCTGAACTTTCACTTCCATGTCGGTTCATGTCTGCAAACGGCTCCTTACAATCTGCGATAGCACCAAAACATTTACACAATCCGCATGCTACGGCAGGCATGCGGCATCCCCCTGACAGCTCTTGACTCAAACGAATGCTTGCCATCATCTTGACGTCCCATCCTCCAACAGCAACTTTAGTCAAGCTGCCCCTCTTGAGAACTGGCATGGCCAGCCCACTGGCCAGTTTCCTCATTCCAAGGCCTTGACTTTTGGGAGATCAGAAGCTTGAGATGCAAATGTTCGACTTTGTACAAGTCAGGCTTTTCCATTCTGTTGCAAAATCATTGCAAAATACATCTGAAACCCCTAGAAACTCTAGGCTCATTGTTCAGTTGCGCATGTTCCACCACGTTACCACGTTTCAGCAAGTTCCACTATCTGTCACTTTGTGTCACTATGTTCCATGTGCAGTTTGGAACACACAGTCACCAACGCAAAACTCCTATGAGCATTCATGGGCGCAATATTGTTAACTTCTGCTCCACCACTTTTGCCAAAGCACCCCTCGCGTGAGCCAGCATGGCCAGACCAATGATCGGCATCCTCATTTCTTGGCCTCAGCACTTTTCAAGACTTTTGCATACTTTTCATGCTAACCAAAAGGTCTTCCATCAGCGTGTCATCCAGATCTGAATGATGGGGCTGGGACTGTCCCAATTCGGACCGAGCATTCTCAACAAATTCTACCACGAGTTCGATGTAGTTCTATTCCATCTTTCACTCTCTACTGTTCAAGGACATCCTAATGATCCTAATGATCCTAATATCTAATATCTGAACTTTCACTTCCATGTCGGTTCATGTCTGCAAACGGCTCCTTACTATCTGCGATAGCACCAAAACATTTACACAATCCGCATGCTACGGCGGGCATGCGGCATCCCCCTGACAGCTTTTGACTCAAACGAATGCTTGCCATCATCTTGACGTCCCATCCTCCAACAGCAACTTTAGTCAAGCTGCCCCTCTTGAGAACTGGCATGGCCAGCCCACTGGCCAGCTTCCTCATTCCAAGGCCTTGACTTTTGAGAGATCAGAAGCTTGAGATGCAAATGTTCGACTTTGTACAAGTCAGGCTTTTCCATTCTGTTGCAAAATCATTGCAAAATCCATCTGAAACCCCTAGAAACTCTAGGCTCATTGTTCAGTTGTGCATGTTCCACCACGTTACCACGTTTCAGCAAGTTCCACTATCTGTCACTTTGTGTCACTATGTTCCATGTGCAGTTTGGAACACACAGTCACCAACGCAAAACTCCTATGAGCATTCATGGGCGCAATATTGCTAACTTCTGCTCCACCTTTGCCAAAGCACCCCTCGTGTGAGCCAGCATGGCCAGACCAATGATCGGCATCCTCATTTCTTGGCCTCAGCACTTTTCAAGACTTTTGCATACTTTTCATGCTAACCAAAAGGTCTTCCATCAGCGTGTCATCCAGATCTGAATGATGGGGCTGGGACTGTCCCAATTCGGACCGAGCATTCTCAACAAATTCTACCACGAGTTCGATGTAGTTCTATTCCATCTTTCACTCTCTACTGTTCAAGGACATCCTAATGATCCTAATGATCCTAATATCTAATATCTGAACTTTCACTTCCATGTCGGTTCATGTCTGCAAACGGCTCCTTACTATCTGCGATAGCACCAAAACATTTACACAATCCGCATGCTACGGCGCGCATGCGGCATCCCCCTGACAGCTTTTGACTCAAACGAATGCTTGCCATCATCTTGACGTCCCATCCTCCAACAGCAACTTTAGTCAAGCTGCCCCTCTTGAGAACTGGCATGGCCAGCCCACTGGCCAGCTTCCTCATTCCAAGGCCTTGACTTTTGAGAGATCAGAAGCTTGAGATGCAAATGTTCGACTTTGTACAAGTCAGGCTTTTCCATTCTGTTGCAAAATCATTGCAAAATCCATCTGAAACCCCTAGAAACTCTAGGCTCATTGTTCAGTTGTGCATGTTCCACCACGTTACCACATTTCAGCAAGTTCCACTATCTGCCACTTTGTGTCACTATGTTCCATGTGCAGTTTGGAACACACAGTCACCAACGCAAAACTCCTATGAGCATTCATGGGCGGCAACATTGCTAACTTCTGCTCCACCACTTTTGCCAAAGCACCCCTCGTGTGAGTCAGCATGACCAGACCAATGATCGGCATCCTCATTTCTTGGCCTCAACAAATGAGAACACCATGGTGCTCACGTGTCATGCTGCCATGGAACACCACAGTGTAATCAATTCTAATCTCACCACATCAGTCTCTGGCTCTTCGGGAGCAGCGTCTCCTTGATGCATGTCGCTTTCAGAAACCAGCGCTGTGAGCGCCCTATTTTTGCACGTTCTCATTTGAGGAGTTTTTTGCATACATCTCCTTTTCAATGGTTTTATGGAAATACTACATCTGATTTTTCTTTTCAGAGTGCTCTATTCGAACCATTGGCTTCATATACTTCCATGGAAGTAGTAGTTGGTAATTGCGAACAAAAAACTTGGGGTTCTTCTTGGTCATTTCGTTGGGTGGTTCCTTCTTTTGAACCGCGGACCTTCGGGGGGAGGGAAATCCGCATGGTACGGATAACTCTCGAACCCGGTCCTGGCCATGGGAAACCGTCAAGGTTTGCCGCATTGACCCAACCTGACAATGAAAACTTGGTCCAAAGCGAGTCGATTATTGGTAAAAATGTTCGCCGAAAAAATGCCGGCGAAAAAAAGGGGAGAAAACCCAGCTTTTTTTTTGGAACAAAAAAAGCCTATTTTCAGGGTTTTTGTTGGCTGTTAGTTTTAGGGAGACTACAGTGACAACTGCAGTTGAGTTATTCAAAAACAAAACATCAACTCTCTCTTCATCACTAAACATCAACTGGATGATCTTTCCGTAAAGATCATCCCTAAAACACTCCCCAAAAAATCAACAAACGGAGCCTATTGGTTGGTCACCGACTCCAGGCTTGATGGGCAGGTAATAGGTGCTGCAAAAAGGAAGGGCTTTCCCCATCGCTTGCACCTCCGTGCCTTCCTGGTGAAACGACAGCAATGGACAGCAATACTTTGCCAAAGGAAATTCCTGTGAAAAAACAGGTGACTTTTTAAGGATTCCATGTTAGCTTTCGGGAGCGTAAATGCTGTATCTAAGTCAGATCATAGTGCGGAAATGCAGGCCATGCAAAAAATCGTCCAACCAACTGCACCTACTACAAATTTTCCAACCACCCAAAGAAATCAGCCAACCCGTCAAAGATTATGCCAAAAAAAGTGGCGGCTGTCGTGAAACAGATTTTCCCCGCGCTCCGAACCTCAAGTGTGTCCAGTAAAGTATCCCCTCTGTCCGACCACACCTCCACAGGAGGCGTCACGGCCCCAAAAAATTTCAAGTCATCTGCCGCAATTGTTAACAGTGGAAGTCTCTGTTCCAAAAACAAGACACATCTAAGCAGAATCTATATATATATATAATCTACAGTAACCCAAAAAAAACAATAACAAAAAAACATCCAAACAAACAAAAAAGAATGCCTTCTAAGTTTCCAAATGTTTTTTTTCCCATTAAAGAATTTCCTTATCATCTCCCCAAGGTGCCTCTGTCTGGCGTAGCACCTTGAAAGTCATGTTGCTTTCCAATTCCGACATGGTCGCGGTCAGGTCCCCCCCCGCTGTTGGAGGTTCAGGCTGGGATGAAAGACTGGAAAAGATTAGTAATCCAGGATGTAATTTTGAGTGCATTGCTTCAAGGTGGAAATTTGAGTGAAATTTTGTGGTGTTAATGTATTTTTGGTTCTATTAAACGCACCGGTTCACTTGCAGTGAGATCTGACTGAGATGCTGCTCAGTCAAGCACAATGACAATGCCACAGACCCAATATGACGTCTTGGAATGCCCTAGAAGCCTCTCAGATCTACAGTTGAGACCCTTTTAAAAGTGAGACACTTCTTGGGCCAAACGTTCAACTTGCCGAAGTTGCCACAAAAGGTGACCTGGGATTAACTGCCCCCTTTCATGTTGCAAATCCCAAGATCATTTTTCAAGATATAATTGATGAGAGCCCAGTGCGGGAAAAATAACAAACACTTTCTTCCTGTAGAGTCTCCCTTTGTAGTGGCCATCGGTCACTATAAAGTCAATTATACAACATCCATTAGCAAACACTTGTAGGTGCCACATCAAAACTTCGTGACTCCCCCTTGCTGCTTCGTTGGTTTGGGAGCTTGAAAGGTTTGATGAAGACTTGATGAAGACTCTTGCTTTTCTAGAATTCATCTTGTCGGATTATTCAATATGTGTATGCAGGATCTTCAACAAATGTGTATATATATATATGTGTGTGTGTGTGCGTGTAAAGAAGATTTATACTATTGTATATACACAGTGATGTGTGTATTATATAATATATGTAAGGATGGAAGGACTGCCCATCGCTCTCATATACAATTCAAAACTACCTCACCTCTATCCACATATCTCGACTTGAAGCGCACATCTTCTCATGCGGAAATGCGCTCAAGGCATTTCTGTGCGTTTCAAGCGCTAGGGCCGCTGGGGCGCGTCATTTTAGACGATGGCCATTTCGGCCAAAAGGCAATGTCAGGGCAATGACTTTTAGTCGCTGCAAAACTGCCTGAGAAGTCCCTCGTCGACTCGTGGTCATCGCCCAGCAGGAACAAATTGCCATGGACCAGCACCATCTCTGACACTAGAAACTTGCCAACAAATTCATCAAAACTCCGGCCATGAAGAACAGTGGGAGGAGGAGATACAGGGAAATAGACAACAGAAGACCTCACCAGCAACAACTACAACCACACTCACAGCAACTACAACTACAAGGGCTTCATGCACAACCACACAACAGTACTAGCAACAAGATAAAACAACATACAACTTTATACAAGAATTTTCAGCAATATACAACAAGATACCACAAAGTACAACTTCATACAACAACATACAACGACCACCACCACCACCGTGACAACGATCCCCACCGCCGCCACTACCAAAACCAAGAACCACATCAACCACATCAACCTCGACAACAAAAGCCGACAACAAAAACATGGACGCATGGATCTAAGAAGTTCAAGGATTTTAAATCGGTAAGGCCTTCTTTGGACATGTCACAGGAACATACAGGAACCAACAAATTGAAGTGGAGCTTTCTGGCAATGCCCCGAAGTTGCGGTTGGGGAGACAGCTCCAAGACACTAACGATTCTTGAAACCCAAACGCCCAAAACGAGGCAGGGTTTCATTGACAGTGTGACCCCATTCCGCGAGATTTTTCAGCGAAAGGCGTGGAAGACGGTTTTTTTTTGTTTTTCGGGCGGCGAAAAAAGAGACGCCACCAATTAGGCTTGCGGGAAAACAATCAGACGGCAAGACTTGACTAGTTGAGTTACCAAGAATCACTGCAATGTGTCAGCGGATTTTTGCAGGGAACCCAGAAATGCTGGAATATGTATGATAGTATCTGATAGTATGTCATTCATTTGCTAGCCACAGTGAGTTACTTAGGGCCCCAATTGAAAACACACTGACTTGAACTGCAGCGATACTTGCCTAAAGCAGGAGCTAACAAGCACTTCCTGCGAGGGTGACTTTCAGAATGCACCTGAATGTGCACTGCCTATGCAATGTTAAAGTGAATTATATACACAAATCTAAAGTGAATTCCTGTCTTCAAGCAATGTCTGCTCCACTTCAAGCTCAAGCTTGCCACATATCACGGAGGCATGCTTCGTTCATTCATTGGAGATGGGACCTATCTTTCCATTTTGCAAGCTGCTTGAAATGAAGTCACGGCATCACTTGGCGACCACCACGCTCAGGGCTGCTGCTTTGTCCTGAAAGTTTACCAAGACTCGTTTGTAAACAACGTGTGGTTTCAGTTTTGTTATCCCTCAATTTTCAAATTGTATGATGTAGACATCTGACCATCACCCACCAAAAAAAAACTACAAGCTCACTCCCTAAAACTGACATAGCCCCTGAAAATAGGCCATCCCCCCCCAAAAAAAACAAAAAAAAGTAGTCTTCCAACCATCCATTTGCAGGTGCGAAAATGTGAGTTTCAGGGAGGGTAGCTTCTTTTTGGGCCCTATTGATGAAAGGAATCTCAAATTGTTTTCACCATCCTTATCACTTATAAAAATCCTCATCCATTTTTTTTCTTGTGCAAAAATGATGGCACCAGGTCCTTAGATGGCACTAAGGTGGAAAAAATCACTAGGGTCCTTAGATGGCACTGCCTGCGCTGAGAACTGCCATCGACCTTTGGTCCATCGGGCCGTGATCAGCTTTCCAGGCCTCGGTAGGCTGATGGTTGGATGGCCGCCCAACTGGGATTTCTGGAGAAATGGAGATCTCAAATGATGTATTATTTATATATATATATATACATGTGTACTCATTTTAGGATCTATATACATTGAAAAATTGTGTAATTATGTATATATATATTGTCAATATATTGTATATGATGTATATGTAATATGTATCAATGATACCATCATGATATCAGTGTCTCACCGCAGTTCAGCCTCAAAACTGTAGCTAGTAGCTGTGCGAGTTCTTAGTGGCCATTTTGAACACAAACTTCGTCGGACAATGGTATGGAATTGGTATGGACGCATATGGACCTTGCATAGTACATACTATACTCACACAGTTGTTGCCAAAAAAAGGCAAAACGCGGCCTGGGTCAATATGTACATACAATTATGTCAAGTAACATGCTCTCAGTTTTTCAAATCAATAGTTTGTTTAATCACAAAACTGAAGTCTCTTGGTCTCTTGCGGTCTCCTATTCTTATACCACATCTTAAAGAAAAGAAAATCACCCTTTTTTCCTTAGGTATCACACAACAGCTCCCATTGTCACCAAGCACACCTGGGTTCTCCATGCCCTGTGATGGCAGGTGGATGCCATTCACCAGTATAGCGATGATCCACCCACTGAGGCACGGCAGAATTTCATGAGGTGTGGGAAATTCAGCTGGAAGTCGTTTGGTCGTCAACCATTGGAAAAACATCCTTCCCAGGTACAACCAAACAACCAACAAACCAAACCCCACCAAGTTGTTCATCTGCGCATTGTTCAGGATCAAATCCTGGGTGGGAAAAGCAGCAATAATCGTTGCAAGAAAATTGGGAAAATGCAAATAGAATATGCCTATGATACTATGAATAATAGGTGTTTTTCTCAACAAAAAGTATGAACATGTACTTTAAATATACATAGATTTACATGTACCCCTCTCAGAAGGCATGGCCCAAAGAATCGCAATTTCATGGGCTTGGCCACTCCAGTTTTGAAGCCAACGAGCTACTTAGCTTTGACAATCGGCCATCGGCCTGTGTAGGAATCACTTCAAAAACCGTTTCACTGAAATAACGCAAATGTCACCAACATCCAATCAGTTCAGGATTTGATATAACCAACACCTTCTGGTTGGTGGTTGAACCAACCCATTCGAAAAATATTCGTCAAATTGGATCATTTCCCCAGGGATCCGGATGAAAATAAAAAATATTTGAAACCACCACCTGGCAACGCTTCACCCAAAGGTTTCCCGAAACAACCATTGGTTTTCCTGCTAAAACTGATCGTTTTGTGGTGTTTTGGAGGTACCACCATTTTAGGAAACACCCATCATATACCCAACACCTTTGTTGTAACCAAAAAAAAGCACCCAGGGATTTGACGACCTCCCGAATCTTGCCGAGCTACTGAGGGATACTCTTGTGCTGGTGCCAGCTGTGGGTCAAAGATCTTCCCAGGAATTGGGGCCTCAAAAATGGGGGGGGGCAAGATGAAACAGGGGGAGAGCATTGCCAGGGATCTGGTGGCTTTTTTTCAAGACCTTACCGAAAAATTCAGAAAAAGTCTAGGAGGGCAAACCGGATACCAAATCGATTTTTGACAAATATACATATACTGCATGCTAACCATCGGCATGTCGAAACTCCCGGCAAGAAACGTGTAGTTGCTTTCTCAGCTACATCAGCTAAGGCCTCCGCATATTCAGATCCTCCATGAAAGGCCTGGCGCGAACCGCCCCAAGACATTAGCTGAGGCAACGAGATTAGCCCAGGTAATCTCTTCAAAAACATTACGAATCTCATGATTTCCTCATAAACATCATTCACTATATGATTCACCCATCCAACAACTGCGGAGGCAACAAATGGCAACAACGAGAAATTTCAATGGTTCAAAAAACACAAAAAAAATCACCTACCCTTTTCCGCCTCTGTGGAGTTGCATCTCTGCCATCCTCCCCCTGAGTCACAATGCAAAACAATGACATTCCCAGTGGAGAAATTTCTCACTGAGCTTCCCTGACGGCTCTCGTGGATGTGTCCAAAGAGGTGAGCTTTAGGCTTTACCGCTTGGATCTTTTGCAGTAGCGTCTGGCCAAATCCAGGACTTCTGGGAGTGCCATGGCACCCAAAAAAATGCGTTTGCACGTGCTCACAAAACGCAATTGCGTGGGATTGTCATAGAAAAATTTAGGAGAATTCGGTCATAGTTAGAGGTGATCCGAAAAAGGGTTTTATGTGCAAGCAATGGAAGCTTCTGGATAAATCCGAGCCATCCCCTACTGATGTTCATGAAAACCCAGCCTTGCTTCCTCCCCAGTTACCCTGTAAGGTGTGATCAAAGACATCCCATGGCCTTAGATATTCACAGCTCTGCAAGAAGGATCCAGATTGATAGGGTGGATGGTGTGGGATGCCACTTTCCCTAAATTTGATCCTCAAATCGTTGCTGTGCCATGCACACATTGGAAGCAACCTTTATTTACTTTATTTACCAAAAAAAAAAGTAAACAAAGAGTCATCGCTGAGTTGGACGGACGCCATGTGGGTCATCAAAATATCGACACCTGGATGCTACGGAAGCTTAAAGATCTGAGACCAACAAAAACACATCCGGTGGTGTTGTAAGATAGTTGTAAGTCGTATGTGTGAATATTATTGTTTTTTCTCAGGATTTTGATCGTTTTGTTCACTTTCTTCCGTACCAGGCCTGCAGGGATTTCTTCATAACGATGCCTGGGCAGAGGAAAATCTAAATCGACCATTCCCCCTTAAGATCATATCATTAATTGAATTCTGTGGAACCCCCAAAAAATATATTAAAAAAATGCAGCACTTGGACCCTGGTACTTGATCTATCAGAGATGAATTCAATTGAATTCATATCATGAATTCTGAACCATGGAAATCGTGTTCACAGTTTCCGGAGAGTTTCACCATAGGTGAATCTGAGGACTTTGTCGAGGCTCACACGTGGGCACAGGGTCTTTACCTCCAGTTTCCAAGACCTGGAATCAAGGAGGTGAGGTGCATCACAACAAATAAGAAGTTCATACCTTCCAAAATGTTTCAAACGTTGCAAATGTACTTCTCGAAAAAATCTCCCATGTCTGCATGGGATCCAAGACATAGAAAGAAATACCTTGGAATCCGGGGCCGGCCCCCTAGGCCCCAGGATTCCAGGAATTTTACCAGGATTCCCGGATCCCAACTTTAAACCTTCATTTGTGGAGTCCTGGGTGAAGGGTAGACCCCTTTTTTTGTTGCCAAAAAAAATGGATGCCAACATAGCAACCTACTTGGTGCTTGAGCCACCCATTTGAAACAAAAAATTGTCAAAAATGGGTTCATCTTGAACCTTGGGGGTGAAAATAAACCACCTCCCAGCAACGCTTCACCCAAAGGTTTCCGGAAACTGTTGCCTGGTGCTTCCACCTGTCATATACCACAGACCTCGGTTCCAAAAAAGGTGTTTATGGTGGAGCTTCTACATACAGATGGTTCTGCTAATGTAGATGTTTCTTATGATTCTCATTGATTATCTATCTATAAATCTGTTTTAAATGTATACTTAAAAGGGGTCCCTCAATTTTGGACCCTAGGCCCCCAAACCTGGCTGTGTTCCACTCCATTTTCCTGGCCGAAGTCTTTTTTTCTCCGGGTCGGTTCCAAAAACCGACGGCTTGGAAAGCACCAAAAAAACCCATGGGTTTTTTACGGAGTTGGTGCTTGAGCCACCCCAAACTGGATCATCTTTGGATCAGTTCCTATTTGTAGGGGTGAAAATAGAAAATATTGGAGTTGCCACCAGCTAAGATCTAAGATGATGATTTCTGGCATGTAAGCATCATTTTTTTTTTAGAAGATCCGGTGAGCACCAAATCATGACAGGCACACCAATAGTCGCCCGGAGCAGCATAGCCATACCATGGACACCAATCTGATCCAAAAATGCGCAAGCCAGCTACCTTCGGCTCTCAACAAACCAACAAACTTTCCAAAAGTTACAGTCCAACTGGTCACCCCTTATCCATCCTTATCCTGTTTCCAAGCTTTGACAGTTTAAAACAGCCTCCACCAGCGTATGATTGAGCACTCTTGCATTGGGCACTTGATTTTGCCTCAAGGGTTGCCATTCCTTTTGGGCAAAACTGTGGAGGAAAGTGATGCATTTGAAAATTTGACACTTCATGAGGCTTACCCCATGTTCCGCCAGGGAGGGATTTGAATCTTGGGGTCACAGGGAAGGTTGGGGTCACTTTTTTCCATTTGCGAATCCAAGCAGCATAAACTTGGAATCCAGAAGTGCCTGCAATGACTAACACTGCAACCATTCGACTGAAGTTAACGACACTCCCAAAAAACGAACGAATGAATACCCAATGATAATGGGCCTTGTTTCCAAAAGTTGACTCCGGCTGAATCAAATATTAATGCCCAGCTTTTGGTGAATCGAATTTCTTACATGACTCTGGGGTGTGATTCATGTAGGAATCCCCACCTCAGGTGCCAATTGATTGGAAGCTACCTTCTTCAAGGCTGACATCCAGTCATGGTTTCCTGGCAGAACTCCATGAAATTCATCTTTCAATGGCAAAAGTCAGTGATTCTGTGGTTGTTTTTTTGTAGTGGGTTAAAAGTACGTCTTTGAGTCAAACAAAACTGCGAACAAAAATCTCCCCGTCATGATTTTTGTGGTGCCGGGCACAACAAAACGTCGTGCCTGTCACCAAGTAGAGGCCATGCTTGTACTTGTGCTTGTGTTCACCTGCCATGTGTGAAAAATGAGTGTGATGGGTTGTGATCCTCATGATCCCCATGAATCAAGAACAAGGAAGGAAAAAGCCACCAGGCCTAGCCAAGCATTGAAATCCTGGATCTCATGTGAAGTGCCCCAGTTGGTAATATCTGGCAGCCGCGTGAAAACAACAACAATTTAAGGTCTAGTTTTGTGAGTCGAATAAGGCCCTGCAAAATTGCAGGGCCTCAAAATCACTACTTGATGATACAGGGAGCTTCAAGATTTCACCCTGCCAAGAGCTGCAAGATTTCACCGTTTTTCTCCGTTTTTTTGGAGCTTTCACGCGTATCACTTGGGCCGTTGGTGCCATCACTTGGGCCAAAGTGGCGGCACCATGTCTCAGCGGTTCCCCAAGCGCACGTAGGTTTGCCGGCACCTAACTGGAAGTCATCCACCAACTCCATAAGAGATGTGGAAGCACAAGAAGTTGTAAAATCTCTATGGTCGCTTCAAAAAGGGCAAGCAATCTGACCTACCAATTTTTTTTGTATGCTACGTTGGCTCCGCTACACCACATCCCCTTGAGCTGGACACGTCCAATTGACATAGCCATAGCCACCATAGCCACAGCTCACTGCTGTAAAGGTCCTATGGCGAATGTAGGTAGCTCGTGATTCGAAATCATCGGTCGAAAAGTTAACTTCCAACCACATCCCACAACATGTCTGGGCAGAAGGACCATGGATCCAGGGTCTGTGAATCTGCATCCAGTTTTGTAAATCTCTCTCTGATCGCTCTCATAATTGAATCATCATCTTCTCGTTTTATCCTCATTTTATCCTGAAGGAAGAAGCAAACTCACATCTTGACATTATCTTGTCGCATGCAGCATAGACACTGGCTCCGATGGCTCTAATTCATCCCACTACCTCATGGGTCAGATGGGTTGCATGGTGCCGGAGGGTGAACAGCATCAACAATCTAGATTGGGTGTATCATGATGCCTTGCTTTTTACAGTAAAGGTTCAGAAACTGAAACTCAACCAAAAAAAGGACCCTCTCCAACATCCCAAAGAATCCACTGTTGATAAAGCTTTTGAGGGCGCGTCAGTGCCAAAGTTCCATCTACATGTTTTCCATGTTATTTCGGCTATTTACATCTATTCACAATCATGCACTTTCATCCGGGTATACTTTCGGTACCCTGATCCATTCTTCACCTCTCACCAATACACCAAGCTCACCAAGCTGCATACGTGGACTCGATCTGATTAACCTCAGCTTTCAAATCAACAACCATCAAACACTCGCCAATATTTTGCCAGCCAAGGAGCTGGAATATCCAACCATGTCTGCGCCATGTTGGTACAGGAACTCAATCCTACGGGTCCGGACCCGGTTTTTCCAGGGATCAATTCTGGTGGCCTTTTTTTGGGTTGCTTGATATTATCCATTTGTTTCAAGAAGATAAAGTTGGCGATTGAAAACTGGTCAAAAAAAATTCCACTTCGCAACTCAACAAAGTCCATTTTTTTGTATGCGTAACCCGTACCCGAAGATTCCTGAAACACCTTTAGTCATTCATCGTTATGTCTTGGATTCTTCCGTTTTTAACCCGGCGCCAATATACCTCATCAGCAACAGCATATGGCCCAGTTTCGACCCTCCGCATCGGCACCGGCTCCTCCTTTCAACACGCATGCGATGAGCTCATCATACTGATCAGAGGTCTCAGAAGCTACCTCAACGTCACATCGACCCCATGGGCTTGGTTAGCTGTTGTGTGGGTAGATTTGGGTTTCCTCATGAGACGTCGTTTTTTCTGATAGTTACTAAAGGAACAGTCGTATCAGTTTCTTGAGTGCACGAGTTTTTCAAAAGAAAGAGATCACACCCTTTCAACCAAGAAATTGGAATTGGAAAGTCCCAGGATGCTACATAAGTTGCTTTCTCAACACATCCTCCACAAAAATGATCCCCTTAGGCCTCAAAGTAATAGAGCCTGCAGCGAAACAGAAAATCTTCTGTGTGGATGTGGGATTGCGGAGAGTATGTGATGCTATTCGCAAAGACCTCAATGATGCCCATCATTAATTTTGCCAAACCTTGTTGGAAAGTCTTTATGACAATGCTCTCTCGTTAGGGTTCAAATCCAACAAATTCCATCAAATCGAGACATGCACCCAGCCTCACTCGATTGTTGCTGCTGTCCAAATACAGGAAGCCATATTGGGCCTGGTTTTCACATGTCGAAACACACAGGCTGTCGATGGGTGGCGACATCTTCCCATTGAAAAAAAACCAAGGCACCCACCTTACAAGCCCCGTCATCCATACCATGGGCACCAATCATAAAGCCCACGGGTTCACTGGTATTGGCCTGCACCTGAAAGTTAGGTGCAGAAACTTTGCGAAAAAAAATGGCCCTGGTTTATGATACAAAAGTATAAAAAGTGCTGGTTTTGGGTTAGAATTGTCTTAGGGGCTTGCATATCTGTAATGGTAAGGTACAAGAAAAGTACGTTCAATTCAAGATTTGCACTGAGGCAAGCAAGCCACCAGTGATACTAGTGCTGCTGTTGATGGAAGAAATCTGGGCGCAGTTGATATGAAGAATCTCATTTGCTTAGCAAGTGGTGCAGGATTTCTTCCATCAACAGTAGGACAACTCTTGTCAACATGGCTACCACCAGCGCAACTATCACCTACCAAATGGGCGGCCAATGCTTGTAGCTGTGGGGACAATTTCCCTAAGGCCTCAGGTGTTTTCTACCACCCTTGGCCATTGCTCCCGTGCTCCACTTTCCCCAAGGCTCCAGACATAGTTGCAATGTTCATGGCCATCCATGTATTTCAAGCGATTGCCCAAAGACTGGCATTGGGTAAGACTCAACAATTCCTCAGAGTTTTTTCAAGCAGCGTCGTGTCACGCAAAGTCGTCAGAACAAAAATTGCCACAGTGTTAGTGTGTGTATATATAATTATATATATATATATATACCCTCCAAGGGTAACTAACATATCTCCATCAAAGGTATGTTTGAAGATCATTTTATCTTTTCCCATCCTGGTGGGTATACATCCCACAGTTCCATCACAACCAGGCAGTCAATGACATCATAACTACCTCGCCAGGTGACTGCCCGAACAGCAGGCACAGACATACCAAGCTGACAACCCATTCCACCAGAATTCCAATGACCCAAGAGGAACCTGATTTTTGTGGCAAAAACGTTTTTCTTTGCACAGATTTCATCTTGAAAAACTCTGATTTTTGGTGTGTCAAGATGATGCCTTTTTTTCAAAAGACCCCCAAGAAGTTTTGGGGTGATGTACGTATATACGTATTTTTATATGTATATATGCCTTAGGTTCTTTTGAAATTTCTGTAACCCACGGGATCACATAGCTTTGTCTTGTCTTTGCGATCCGGTTGGCACGGTAGCTGGCTGGGTTTGAACAAAGTAGTCGCAGGCCTGAAGAGCAGCTCAACAGTCGTTTCACTGGAGATTTGCTACCTGAAAATCCGCTGAAAAACTGCATCAACAGGTAACTAAGTGTGAAGTCAACAGCCATTTTTGCCCCCTCAATATCGCTTCAAGGTCACAGTTGATGGGGAATTTCCCCTTGACTTGTGCCTAGCAGCTAAGGAAAAAACTCCGGAGGTAATGCCGTCTATGTCTGGCCCAATGATGTCATAGACTTCTCAGCTGTGTGAAATGCCGCCTCCTCAAAGTATGGTTTCATCTCTGCAAACCCTGCAGCACCGCTGAAGGCTAAGAATCCAATGTTGCCCAACTTGTGGTACACCTCAACTGAAGCAGTTTTTTTGGAAGAAACCACATCCCAAACAACACAAAAAACACACATCGCATGCAAATCCAATTCACTAAAAATCGCGGGGTCGAGGCACTAAGAAATTCGAGCCCTTGTTCTGAAACGTCTTCCATGCTTTCCTGGCGGTCGCTGCAAGCTGTATAGATTCACATGGATTCAGGTCATGGTTCAAAACCTGAATCATCTCTCGAGTAGGGCCTAATATAGATATGTACATATCATATACATATATATATATATTTATATGGATATTGGAAAAATGACTACTGACCATGCCCTGCATGTAAATTCAATTGTTCCCTGCTTTAACTTGAACAAGAAAAACACAAATAATAATGCATCCAAGAGCCTCTGATCTGGGTCAATGGAGAAGTCCAGAAAATCCGTGTTGCCAAGGCGAGAGGCGATGGGGTCTGCTGTGTAATACCTGTCTGAGTTCAGGGCTCACCGTCACTCACAGCAACAAAACGGAATGGGCACTGAAGGATCCTTTTAAAACAAACAAGCACGATGACCTTGTCAACCAGGCTCGCCTATGAACCTGTCTAATCTAATCCTTCCATGTTTACCCTTCCCCTTCACATTCAGCTCGTACAATATGTATATATATACATTGTCAAATCTCGCCATGCAGAGCGACAGCTGTGAGAGTGGTGCATTGATGTCATAAAGGAACTGCCATGAAGGAAACTTTAAAAAAAGGATCAGCAAGCATGCTAATAACATCCTTCTCTTCAAACCTCTTGCTTCCAAAGGCACTGCATTTGTCCAATGCCAAAGTTATCATTGGAATCTCCGCAATTTGGACCTCCACAAACCCAGTTGTCATGGTTGCCATTCACCTCAAGTGTTCCACCAGCTTCATATGGGTGAAACGAGTCAAGCCCAGCAGGCGGAAAGTTATCGAAACCATTTTTAAGGGGCTAGTTCAGCTTGGGGAGGGTACCTATTCCACCATCAATTCTGCAATCTTCTCTGCAAATTAAGATCTTGGCTACCAAGAGGAAGCGACGCTTCACCTCTGGTGACAGCTGATCAAAGATGGTCTTGGCCAGTTCACCTCGATTCTGTGAAGCGCAGATTTTTGTTTTGGAAAGGTAAAAATCCATTTCCCAGGCCTGTTTGATCATAGAAGTTGTCCCCCAGGATGGCAAACATATCCATGCTAGGGTCCTTAGAAATGCCCAAAAAGGCCATCTCCCAATCCTCCGACCCTTTCGGAGCTCGGAGAACCGACCTCCCAACTGATAGATTTCATCACTGTTACGTACCCTCCCACACACGAAAATTGACAAATGTCCCCTGAAACGGAACCATTTCAACAGGAAATCCCGTCTTCCAACCATCATTTTTCAGGGGATATGGAGGCATAGGCCGCCACCTTGTAGACCGCGTTCAGCATCGCCACGGAGCGTGGAAAGGTCTGGAATTTCTCTGCATAGGCCTGTGTTTTCAACCGGTTGGAAGTGTGGAAAGTCCTTAAAAATCAAGGGACTTGGTAAAACAGTTTAGAAGTTGTGTATAACTTTAACTGATTGGTGAGAAACGACTGCTAGGTTGTTTGGATGATGGTGGTGATGGTGATGGTGATTATTATTATTGCCTTCATCAACATCAACAACAACAACAACAACAACAACAACAACAACAACAACATCATCAACATCATCATCATCATCATCATCATCATCATCTTCTTCTTCTTCTTCATCATCATCATGACCAGCTGGAGGACGAAACTGAAATTGCATAATACTTGTCTACCGAATATAGCAGCACGCAACTGTTAGGGCGGCAAACCAAGAAACTGAGAAAAAGAAACATGTCCATCTCGGGGCATCCCAACTGGCTTTCCGAAGTCTCAGTTTTTCGCCCAAAAGATACTCTTGCCACAGATTTTGTGTCACTGATTGCCCTTCCAACCCCCTCTTTTCCCCGAGGCACGCAGGTGATCCACTTTGAAGAGAAGCACGGATCGGACCAGAGGACTGCTCGAATCCCCTGATTTTCAGCTGGCAAGTCTACCTGGATTTGTTGCCGCATCCAAAGGGTTTTGCCCCCACAAAGAGAAGGGTAACCACAATGGTGGAAAAAATGAAGTGCTATAAATTCATCTGCATATTTCATTTGTCACCTTCAAATTCAGTTGGAACTGCTGTAAAATCAATCTGAAGGAAACAAATTGGGCATAACACATCTGCCACCTTCCCCATTTCAAGGACTCGACTTGCACTGGCTGCTGGAAGAGTTGCTTGCACTGGCTGCCCAGCAATGGTGAACATGTTCTTACCAGGTTTTGCATCCACCAGCGCACTGTGAAGAAAATTCTCGGTCCATCTGTAGCGGAATTGCCTCAAGAACCCATTTATCCTTGATATTGAACTCGCAAAAATTCGCCAAAAGTCTCAAGTACCTTTTGAATTTAGAAAAAAATTTCCTTGTAGTGGTGCCTAATAGTTGCCAAGCTCCTTTCAATACTTACAGTATTCCTTTTGCCCAGCAAAAACACCCACAGGGGCATTGGTGCCTTCACCATGGCCCCTAGCATCCACGATGAAGTTTCTCTAAGGTGCTGTTTGTAGGTGAAGTTAAAATCAGAGATGTCCATCAGCTGTGGGGCGACTACCTTAGGGAAAGAAGTGCTGGGAAGCAATTATACATATAGTATATACATATATATATATATATACGGTATACATAACACACTCACCTGAGAGGTCCTAAAGAACGAAGTCACCATAGCTCTCACCATGATGATGATAATGATAATGATAATGATGATGATGGTGGTGATGATGGTGGTGTATCATTGAATTTAATCGATGGCATCACCAGTGCCTACATATCTGCACCAATACTTATCTTCGTCATTCTAACGTTTGAGCAACAACATTCCATCCAATGAGTGCATCCAACATGTCTTTCAATCGTCCCCTCCTACAAGTCTGTTTTTTGGAACGGACCCATCCACGTTTGGAACCTTTCATGCTTTGCTCCCAAATCTCAGACCATTGGTCGATGAATTTCACTGTTGGAGGGCCCAAATTGCGAGCCCAAATTGCAGCAGCCCTGCAACTAAGTTGCCGAAATGCGTACCTTTCCATAGCCTTTGCTCCCCAAGCCCTGCCAAACGCTGACAAAAACGGTGTTTCATCTCCTCCCAGATGGATCTGAAGCAACAAAAATCCTTTCCGCCAAAACCGGCACCTTTGCAATGCGCAAGTCCAAAGCCTGCTGTATCAAGCAGTTTGTTGGAAAATGAACAAAAATAGTACGAAGGTATTATTGGTAGTTCTTTTCTTTGTTGTACAAAAAATACACCACTACTTCACCTTNGGGGGTGAGCATATATATGTATGATATAGTTGCCGCCTTTCGAAAGGTAATCATCACCTGTTTGTCATCACCATCAACTGCTCATCTCCGCCTGCGCCCGGGGTTGCTTCCAAAGTTCCTGTAACCATGGCTCAAAGACCCCAGTGCCCGGCTGGGTTGAAGCAACCAAGGAAACAGCAGCACCTCGGATATGTACATTGGGAATGATAAAATATTGCCCTACAAGAAATCCCAACACCAACACCTAAGGGAAGGTTTTAGGTCCTGCTTGGTGGTTGATCCCAATTGTCTAACTCCATAGTTGGGGCTGCCTTTGTCTCAACCACGGATTTGATGTGTCATTTGAGTCTAGTCGTGTTTGGCTAGTTGACATGCCCTTCCTCATTATGGTTCATTAAAAAAATGGCTGTGTCTCCGATAGGATCGTTACCTTTTTCAAATATCCCGCCATGTTCCACTGAACCATGATTATGGGAGAAAGAGTTGCAAAATCATCAATGATTTTTGAGGTCCGACGCAAACAACCAAGAGACCGAAGAGCACCCAACAGATCATCATTCAGCGGACAACGCGGACTGTGACCAAAATCTCGCCCACAGCACGCCACTAGGCTGGAACCAAACCCGCAGCATGAAGGAATTTGTAAACTTGATGATTGGACGTGGCTATTTATTGAAGACTCTCATGTTTTCAATGTCCCTTTTAACATCGAGAAAAAGTCCGTGAAAACTGGAGCTTTACCCCAGCCAAACTTCCCAACTTGCCTCCGGTGTGAAGAAGAATATCTGCAAATGGCATCATAAAGTTCTGGCTGGTCCAATGGTCGAGGTTCAAAAACGTTTCACCCGATGTTTTCCAAGAGAGATTTCAGAGTGTCGGCAATCAACAGTCAGTTTCATGTTGCCTTCTCATCCTAGCAGCAAAAAAAACACACACACAGAATTTGTGCTGTAAAATCAACATGATCTGATTTTATGTATTGTTTAGCTTTGGATCGATGGCCTTGGTCCAAATCTGTAGGCAAACCATGCCACTCTTTTTTCGGGTTGCGACCGTGCCCGGTAAAACCTGCGACATTTCACGGTGCTGCCCATGGGTATCACTGATGTGGAGGATGGTCACCTCGGCAACCCACACTGGTTGGTTGGGTTGGTTGGGTTGGTTTGTTGCTTCATAGGGAAACCAAAAAAAATATATATATATATTATATATACATAATATATATAACAGAGTAGTATGAATTCCTTACATAACAAAGTACATAGAATCCCCTAGGTAACAGCCTTGCTGTAAATAAGATATTTAAAGCAAATAACCAAGGTTTTAAGAAAAACTGCTCACCGCAAACATCTGCCATCAACAGCCATTCACAATATTCCCCAGGGCACTTCGCATTGACCACCAGGTGGTGCTGCTTGGGTTTCCTTGGGTCCATCGCCCTCTCTATGGGTTTGGCCAACGGTGAAAAGGCTAACCAAGTTGTTTCCTTTGCATTTAGTTATCGCAAAGCCTGCATGTGTTCATCTATGTGTGCAAAAGAAACAGCTCATAACATATCTTATATACCATACCCTACGATCGGTTGTTGGTGTATCGTATCGCTCTACATGTATTTCTGGCAGATACAAATTATATCATACTACATATCACTTTCACAAAATTAAGATGTAGATGCGTTCACAAAATGAAACAAAAAAAAACAATGTAGTTACAATCTCAAAAAATCCTTCTGCCGGAAATGACCTTTGTTTGAGAGGTTGCGTTGTTTCTGAAGAAATCCCTCTCCGATTTCGGATTCCAAGGATCATTGCAGTGAAAGCCCACCACGGAGCGTCCTTGCCAGAGAACAACCGTGGAACTTGTCTCCCTCAATCTCTTCGATTCAGTAGTTTCAAGTCGAACAATTTGGTGGGCCACGTCCATTCCACGAGGTTATCGTCAAAAAAAAGGTCCAAAAAAGAACAGGTCACACCAACAGTCAGAAGTATCAGTATCTTATATCTTTTCCATTTTTTTGGGGTTCCAAGGCGTCTTCCAGCAGCTGTGCGGTGCCTCCTGCAGCCTCTAAATCGAGCTTAGTCCAAGTTGGCACTCTCCCAGACACCTGGCAACTCTTCCAAGGCTGGAAGTGATTTTCGGCACACAAATTCAGTTCCACCCCGAAAAACCATGAGTTCTTTCAACCGAAAAAAAAAATAAGCCTCAAAACATCAACTCCTCACTTTTGAATCACTTCAGGTCGATAACTTCAATTATCATGGCATTTATGCCTATTTTGAATAGAAATTGACCTATCACAGTGACATACAGTGACCTTTGCAGCACAAACCTTTCCCCCTCTTTTTTGTCTACACCATCACAGCTCCATCGAGCGCTTGAGGTTCCATGCTCCACTTTGTACTAGTGAGGTTCCGACTTCCTTGGACTCTATCTCGATGCCATCTTTGAACATTGTTTCGACATTGTCTGCATGCGGAAACTCCTAGTTTTCGCTGGAAAAAAATGGCCGCCACAAATGCACAAAGTGGTTCAGCAAGTTTGGAGGATGTCTTCGGAAAAAATCCATCAGCGCGAACGACTTCCCACACCCCGGCACAACCAACCCACAAACCACACCCAAAACTGGCACACGCGCACACTCACGCGGTAGCAGATTTAAATGTTCAAAGCAACAGCGCCGGAACTGAAACGGTTGCTCTATCCTACCACCAAAAAAAAGGAACACTCCCTCCAGCACCAAGAATATCCAAAAAAATGGAATCATGCCAAATGGAAGTGAAAACAGGATGAACAAGGAGGATAGCTGGAGCAAAAAGAAGACGACGAGCAGGAGGACAAGCAGGACGAATACTAGATATGATCATGACTCCGAAATGATGCTGACGAACAGGAACATGACCGTGATTATGACGATGACCATGACTATGACGTACCATGGGCCATGGCGATGCTTAAGTTGATGATGATGATGATGATGATGATGATGATGATGATGATGATGATGATGATGATGATGATGATTTTCCTATGTCTTTGTCATGCATTGGAGAAATAGAAGCTGCACCCCAGCACTCAGGCTTGTTGATGCTTTGCCTATATGGAGATTCCACTCCAGAAAGGAAACACACCTGGAATGCACAAAAATGCATTTAAAAATCAGCAAGTTTGGAGTATTTGTTCGAAAAAGTCAATCAAAAGTGAACCACTTCCGCACCCCAAAACCAACCTACAAACCACACCCAAAACTGCATGCTCTGTGAGTGGATTCGTCCTGATTTGGGATTGGCTTTCCCAGAAATTCACAGAGAGGAGCCCATCCATCGGTAAGATTGTAGATCAGCAACTGCTTCTCTGGAATTGTAGCTTTGACCTGGGCAATATTTTGATTAGAGCCAGGGTGCTTATGATGGAGACCTTAGCCTTAGCAAGAAATCACGGCTGCCCCTAGTAACCCCCCCACCAAACACACGCCACACACACGACAACCCGGGCCTGAGTGAAGTGGTCATTGTAGGATTTGAGGCATTGTGGCTTTGCATCTTGCGACTCTGCTTTTCCAAATTTGCAGCCCCAGTAGTTACCTAAACGCTTTCGGTGGGATCCTGAAACAGTCATATAGCTGCTACAAATTCCGACTTTTTTTGTTTGGGGGGTCAAAAAAGGAATGACTGTATGGGCCTAGGCACACGATTGGCATGATAGAAATACGGATTCTACGGCATCTCCAACGTCGTGTGCCAATGATGCCAATGGTTGCATCTTTTGCCCCGTTTTCCGCAGTGATTTCCTCGCAATCTTTTTGTCTAAATCGCCTTTCGCGTATATATCATGCATGATCGAGTCATAGGAAGCAAACCATTCCTCGGGATCACGCAGAGTATATATGAATTTGGTTTCTGGAAAGGCTTTCAGGACCTCCGGATATATGATTTGCATTGGTTCATCCATGGCGGCATCATAGTCCTTTAGCATTGCAGTAGGTGGAGGGAGACGTTTTCCACTCTGCATCCAGACACACCATGGAATCCGTGTTGAAGGGTTCCATCCTGTATGAAGAGATTTCAATCCCAAGATTTCAAGGGCAAGCTGCAGTGTCTGGGTACCTGTACGTGGTGCTCCCACATCTAATACTTGAAAGGAAGCTGTTCTCGACACAGCCAGAGAAAGCAGCAGAAACCTTCGGAAAGAGTAATATGGATTCATTGGCTGCGGAACAAGGGGTTACGTTCCGCCTGACACTCCTACTTGAGCCCGTTTAGCAGGAGAGTCTCAAAACGACAAGCAAAAAGTGGGCTTTGCACATGGGAAAGGAATGCAACCCTCAACCAAACGCAACACAACCAGTCCGTAACTGTTGGTCAAATTTGCCAAGTGCATCAAGTTGAAAGGTGAATTCCCGAAACATCACCCGGGTAACCGGAGCGGCCACCTGGCGCCCTGGCCGTCGAAGACACAGAGCGCCAAAGCCCAAGAGCAATAAACCTGCCGTTGCAATTTTTGGGAAGTAAAAATGGTGACTTTTTTCACTTAGGAAGAGTCGGAAAAACGTTTTTTTTTTGCACCTGAAATCCCCATGCTTCTGTTTGATAGCGGACTTCTAAAGAGACACTCCAAGTACTCATTGCCAACAGTTGTCTATGGTTCCTTTTTTGGCAGCTGACCTCAAAACAGCAACACCTTCCAGCACAGTCCCTATACAGTACCATCACTTTACAGAAAGTGTGTCTTAAGTGTGCGCGTCCATATGTACCGTACCTCCACCTGCAATACTACACGAGCACACAATCTCAATGCGCACGTTTACATATCATATACCTATCATAGTTTGAAAAATATTTGGCACAAAAATAATATACGTACTCCCATCCATAAATCTGCACATGATGTGCAAAAAAAATCTGCATAGGTTCCAAACTTTAAGCCAGTCTTAAAAAAAACTCAGTGATTCCTGTGTTTTCCAAAAGAACTTCCAGCCTCCAAGTGCCAGCCAGGACCACCTCATGGATACTTTCATGTAAAGCTTGGTAACAAACAATCCATTGGCACCTCCCACCGTACTAAGTCTATCCACCCGCTTGTAGGTCTGAGAAGGTACATCGCAACACCTGAGAATCTCCCCAAAAAACAGCTGATTTGAAAATGGTGGGAAAACTTGGAGATTTCCAAAAGGGTACAATGAACTCATCTCTTTGGGTTGTTCTCCTCCACGGCCCAGCCTAGAAAACTTCGACACGGAAGCACCGCCCGCGTGGCTTGGGCCGCTGATCAGACAAAGGATTTGGCACTGTTGGCGTGCGCAAGTTCATGGATTCAAATCCCTCTTTCGACCAGTTATACAACAAAAAGATCAAAAGTTTGCCAACCAAGTCTTCATACTTGCCATTTACAGTGTGTGCTGCGCCAAACTATCCCATCTCTCTCCATTCTTTTTCATGACTCAGGTGCACAGTGCTACCAATCCCCAATCCACCTCATTGCTGCAATAACCAAGAAAAACAAGAAAACAAGTGGAGCAACCTGCCCAAAACCATCATATCAATATTAGTATCATGGTTTCAAACTGCACAACTGAACATCTCTAAAAACATCTAAAAACCACCAACTCCCAAAACATAGTTTTTTGGACAGTTTTGGTATCATCTGCCCCTGAAACCAAAACAAGAAGCTGTCCCTTCCATCATCTGCAAGGATTGCACCAGCAAATACTAGCTTCATGCCTCCTAAGTTTCGACTTGCCGAAGCCGAACCACTGGAGCTCCCAAGCGTTGGCAGGAAAGGTAGAAAGGGTGAAGCAAACATAAGGATATTCACGCAAAAATCTTCAGAATTTTCTGGTTGAATGTGGCTAAAGTGAAAGTTTATCGCTAAAAAAAGATGAATTCATCAATGGTCATTAATTTCGCACTTTGGAATTCAAAACAAAAACTCATCCAACAAAACAAAACGCATCCAAGGAGCGCAAAGGAAGGCCTGTTATCTCGTGAACTCTGGCATTTGTACCACAAGCCGACCTCCCAGTTGCCCCATGGGATCTCCAACATCTCGCCTCACATTCCGGTGAATAATGCCCATACTTGGGAAGCGTCATAAGTACCTGACATTTCCACAAGAAATTCTCCGAAAAGATCATTTCAGACATCTAGTGTTTCTCAAATCTGCAGTCATCTTTTTCCACAACAAAATCGACATCTTTTTGGAGTTTTTCGTACCCATCTTAAGCTCCAACCCTTGGATAGTCGGTATTGCTTGGTCCACCTCCCGCAACGACGCTGTTCCTGAGCGCATACGGAGATTTTTTCTGAATTCTCAGGGAAATATGTGTATATACAACTATGTAGATATACGTAAATCTACATGTTATTGAAGATTAAAGCCTTCCAACTAGTTGGTCCTGGGGTGTGAAATAATTTGAGATAATAGATGATATATTGCATATTTTAAATATATTTTACATGAATCATGTATACATAATTTTCCAATATACTACTTTATATGCCCAGATACAAAGCTTATACTTCACACTGAAGTACAAACAAAATTCACCGCCACCACAAAAAAACACGACAACATTGCTGCAGTTTGGTACACCAACGAAACTGCAGGAAATTGCTGCTTTTCTGACCCTACGAAGCCATGCCCCAATGGGAAATCACATCCAAGCTGCTCTTTTGACAGTTGGACCGATGGACATCGGGCCATCGGGAGTGATCCATTGCCCAAGGATTTTTTTCATCAAAACGAATTCTGTAGGAGGTCATGTTCGCCAATATGGTGGTGTTACAAAAATCCTAGGCATTGCCAAAATAGCTACAGCTGTAGATTATAACTCATCTTAAAAGCATGAAGGCTTTTAACACACCGGCAGGCAATCAAAAGTGTACCACTTTGTTTGCGTCTCTTTACTATCTTTTAGCCGTTGCAACAACATCCTTGCAAAATTGAGGATCTAAACCGCTTCCCGCGATAAATATTTTTGGGGCACCAGTTCTTGATATCAAGCAAATTGCCCGCCAATGATTATTCCATGGAGCCTTCCAAGCGCTTGTTTAAAAACAAAACGACACCCTTGCATCACATCACCGCAGCATGGGTTCAGCCAAATCATTGGTGGAACCACCCGTCGCTGGCGTTTGATCCTTGTAGCCCTTCACCAGCCAAGCGCCCGAATCCAGCAGCTGAGCCTGCGATGAAACGGCAATCAAAAAAGATGTTTAATGGGAAAATGCCTCCATTTTAACGAACACAAAAAATCAAAAAACAAATCCCAAAATCATCTGAAAATCAATTTTGCAAGTGCCTAAACTCCATTCAGATCCATCCATCACAAATGGTTTTTGAAATGTTCTGTGTTTTTTTTACCCCCGGACCTTTGGGAGCCACAGCTCTGCCATAGGCTTCTGGGCCAAAAGGAAATTCAGCATGGAATAAAAACCAACTTTGTCCATCTCCTCAGCTTGCGGCGGAATGCCAAAGAGTGAAGGGTGGCATTTTGGTGAAAAGGATGACATACAACTGTTGTTTTTTTAGTGGGGGAATACACAAAATGCTTGTCAATATGTATTATCGCTGTAAATTGTGTGTATGTGAAAAATGATTTTATACATATAGATATATATATATATATTACATATAGTTTAATAGTAATACATACATTTGTAAAGTACATTTAGTACATTCGTAACATACAGCCTCTTGATCCTTTTCTACTTCAGCTTCCCAAGGCCAGCCCCAAGTCTTGCTTCAAGCATCCACCACCTTGGTGATAAAGCCGCGTCGATCTGGGCGTTGCTTCAAGTCGCAAATGTAGCGATATTTCATGTCCTCAAACAGCCTTAGTGCTTTTGTTTTTTGGAATTTCACAGCATCCAAATGACCTCAAATGAAGGATCATAGGATGAGTAGGATGTGGGCAATAGGTTCAGAGTCTCAGATCTGAGTCAATTCAGAAGTGTTTGGTCAGAGACCTTGAAACGTTGAACTTCTTTTCTCAAGCACATTGGAAACCTACAGCATCTGGGACCGGTGTTGTTGCCCTATGAAAGTGAGGATCTTGTCCGCCGTCTTGATTCATTGGCCCTTCCAAAAACCTCCCATTTCCCTAGATCTAAAATATACAAAAAAAAATGCAAGGAAACCTCATCTCCTTGGAGACTCCTTGCCATTGCAACTTTCTGAGATCTTTTCTTCAAATTGGGCAAGAAAGGCCTGAAGTTATCCAAGCTTCTAGGCATGTTGCATGCGGTAAGCCCCCAGCATATTGCGAACCCCTTAACGTTTCCCCCATTTTTGCTTTCCCAAACCGTTGTTTTCAAGGCACAAATCATCGGGCCTCAATAGGCCCACAAGATCCAAAAGACGTGCCTCACCAATTTGCCTCAAGGAAACTTGGTGTGACTGGAGCAAACTGAATAGCTTTGACTGAAAGACATGTTTGAAGTTAAACTGCAACTGTAGGGCAAAGGAGCTTTTGAGGTTCGAAATTGGCAAACTGGAAGAGTGAAGACATGTAGAAAATTTTGGCCGTCATGCAGAAAATCATGTGAAATGCCCCACTGATTCAGACAAGTAAAAACACAGAAATCCTTCCGATAAAGGCGGGAAATCTTTGTTCACAATAGCCCTGCTAGTCTCCATAACATGAAGGAAACTTGATGGCCCTCCCTGCCACCTGACTCTTTAATACTATTTCTACTATTTGCTGAGCAGGACGTGTACAGATGGAAGGGTTTTTCCAACGTTGCAAATATCATCATCACGTAATTGGTGCTTGGCCGACCGATGTTTCTCCTTTTCCTTTTCGGGGGGTGGGCCCCTCCCAAAAAAAAACCAGCTGCAGATGACAAGAGACCCAGCTCTCGCCACCAAAGATTCGGGCTTCCTGACTTGTTTTGCCCCCCCCCAAAAAAAAATGTGGGGATTTTTTGGATGAACGAAACTGACACAAAGCCATGGTGATCTTAAAAGAGATTGTGGTTCCAAAGTATGATGTTTTAGTTTTCATGTTGCGAAATTCCGGTTGGAGAGGTATACGGTATACATGTCATGAAAAGGTACAACCTGTACAACTCGCTGACCTCCATAGAAGTCAAATCATGGCCTCTGGGAGGCCAAAGCTAATCCAACCCCGTGGCCCCCCCGGGTATTCCACGAGAGCATCATGTCAAATCCAATCAAAGTAACTTCAGCGTTTCCACGTACGCTTGCTTTCCTGTCACAAAGGCTGCAGAAATTGACATCATCTTGTAGGTTTCGCTTCAAAAGGATGGGATCTGTGATCATCCAAAAAAAAGAAACACCACGAATGAAACATGCTTTTTGGTATGGAGGGATTTCTAGCCAAGCTTTTGAATGGAACCATTGTTCGACCCGGGCATGAAAGTATTTCCTACAAATTGCTCCTGCGCTATCTCCTTCATTTCCTTCCCGATCCATCAGCCATCTATCACCACGACACGTATGCCAAAAACGAAAAAGTTCAGCCTTCAACCACCCCCAGAGTAAATCAAAGTAATAGATTGAAGATTGACCTTCTCATTGTTCCAAACCATAAGAAGTCATGCCATTCAAAACACTGGCCGGAATGTCGTCCAACGAGTCCAACGCTCAGTCAATTCAAAAAACATGACACTCAGGTCAGCAAGAAGGGCCAACGGCATGATTGAATCACAGGATCTGGCATGACATCTATAGTATTTAATAATGCCATTGCTTTGATGTTATTAAAGCAAGATCAGCAACAAAATTCATTCGACAAAAAAAACAACGAGGTATATACCTCTTCTTTGCTCACAAGGATTGGGGTATCCGCAACTCATCTCCAGTCTCGAGACGCCTTCTGCAATCACATCATGGAAAAGTAAATGTAAACGCCAATTGCCTTGGTGGGGAATCCATGGGAGCAACTTGGAAAAACATCTCGACCCTCTGTCCAGTTGCTGTTTCAAAAATGTTGGGAATCCAAGCCCATCAGATTCGCCAAACCAATCTTCGAAATAAGATCCAGCGTGACTTTCTGCCTCAAAAGGAATACCTTGGCGTTCCCAAGGGGAACAAGCAGGATAGGTTTTGCTGGAACATTTTTGTGAGCAAACTATAGATATACATTGGTAGTAAAGCTTTGCAGTCTATAAGTCCCGAGTCCTAAAGATCGCGAAGTGAGAAGCATCGAAACATTCTGCCAGCATCATTTCAGTCATTTTACGACTGTATAGTTGAAACGGCATCGTTTCTAGGCATTGGAAGTTCTCACCAAGCTACATATCGTCCAAGGATACGTTCGTAGAGTACCAATTTCTCACGTCCAAAGCGCTCCTCAATTTGGAGTTTTTGCAGTGCAAAGTTCATTGGATGTCCTTGTTTATTTGTCTTCATACCTCCGCATCTCATCCGTTCCATTCAAATCACATCAAAACGAAGTTCATGAAAGCCCATCTGGCGTCATCTGCCCATCAATTTCACCATGAGAAGCACGATGTTATGGGAATGTGGCATCCTCTAAGCTATCTTAGCCAGGGAGCAGCAATGACTTGAGACCTTTTCCACAAAGTTGGCCAATCTCCACGAGAAGTCTGTGCTGCAACTATGAACTCGTCCCAGAAAGAAGCCACCTGGACCGAATTTCACTGAAAAATGAGTCATAAAGTTCTTGGTGCAAAATCCTCTTCATGGATAATTAACATTGCTCAATTAGGATAATTCGATGTGCTTTTTTTCCTTTGGTTACTGCGAATAGTCACGAGTCAATGATGTTTAGCGCAGACAGTCGTTCAGGTCACCATGCACGGCAGAGCAGTGCAAGTCAATGATGTGCAAACGGTACTTTTACTGATGGCCACCTCCTTTTCTGAAATGCCATCACCACAAGGAGCCATGTCCACGTTGGACATGTCAATGTCTGCTCCTGACAATGCCTGGCGGCCAACTTCTAAATGTCACATGCGGCACAAATAGAAACATGGCGAATGAATTTCTTTGAAAGTATTCAATGAGCCCGGCCCATTTTGAAAAAATATTAGTCAAATTGGATCATTTCCCTACATAGGGGTGAAAGTACAAAAATATTTGAAAGCACCACCCAGATACCTATTAAACTAGACCCTCTGGGTTGAATTGTTTTTTTTCACGGTCAGCAAATTTCAAGCCAAACGCCTCACATAATTTGCTGCGATTTCTCCACACATCCTCGGCTTCTGAAAGGTCAAAGGGGCATGTTTTCAAAAACCGGAGGGGCTGGATACTCAACCCAAACTTGGTAGTTTTTGCTCTTAGAATAGGGAGGTCCTTTTTATATGACAGGAAAATGTCACCTATTGAGACACTGTAGTGGAAGGTTGGTAGATAACAAAAAAATGTAGATACTTCAATCACGGAAAAACACGCTTTTCCACTCCATGCTCCGGATGTAAACAAGTCGTGACCCAAGAATCTCAATGGAAGCCTTCGTAAATGGTGGATGTGAAAGGTATCTTAGCTTCTTTTTACCCAAATCACACAACTGTTGCACAGCTCACAATGGCTCATTTGTTGCAGCTAGTTGTGTCATGTAGCACCTTCAAAACCTGCCGTGCCACATGGGATACTTCGCGAAAACTACATCTTTGATTCGGAAATTATTAGAGAAAAAAAAAGTGTCTCTTGTCCTGCAACTATGAGAGATCAACCGAAAAGAAACTTGGTTTTAATCCAAGTCGGCCGATTACTCTCACAATCTCCTCACATTTTCCGCCAAGGATCATGTTCAGGATGAAAGGATTCTGGCTTAGGAACCCAGCGCTTCCAGACTCCAGGGTCACTTTTACCTTGAAGCATTCTAAGATGAGGATTTATGATATGTATTTTGAGGGGGTTGTCCCTCTTCCCAGTAATATATTTGGTGGATAAATTTTTGGGATTATGGTATATGATGGTCACCACCTCCAGGGAATGGTGTTGGATTGGTGTTGGCCAATTACCCTTCAGGGAAGGATCACATATCCCCACCTTTTGGGAAAAGGAAAATCATCTTCAAAAGTGCAGATATGTTGGTTCCCTGAAAGGTAATAGTCATCACCCGGACTTTTTTACATTTTTAGGGCGAAAAATTATTGGTCCCAAGCTAAACCTTCATTTTGCCACGATTGCATCCTGCCCCACCTGTCTGATCAGATCAGACCATCTGAAAGTTTCAGATAGGCACGGTTTGGATGAATTTTCACTGAGGAGTCTGCAAATGATCACACCAGCACAAAATAGATCAAAATAGATTCAATTGCCGAGCAAAACGACTAGGGTAAAGGTATGTAAAGGTAGCATTGGTGGCAACACACAACTTCTAATATCCTTTTTGTAGTGGAACTCCAAATCCAACTTGACTCCACCAAGAAACGAGGTGTAATCACTTCACACATTTCTTGCACATACCACCAGTGCCTTGGCGTTTCCACACAGAAAGGGACCATCCCAACATGCCAATTTTGTGAAAGACGAAATCTTAGGCCAAGAAACATAAAACTGCCAAAAGGGCTCAGCTCAAATTCCCGCCGCAAAACGGCCCATCCTTTTTTATCATGAAATTTCAAGCCATCAAACCTGGCAGTATCTGCCAAGGCCCATAACAACTCTCGCCCAAGGCTCGTTGCTTGGTTAACTCGCCAAAGGATCCAACTGCAAGAGTAAACCTCTTGTGGGTCCAAGGAATCCAATGGATCCTCGCCATTGGACTGGCCATGTAACAACAATTTCCGCATCGTCCTATAACTCTCAGAAAGCCCTTGTACACCCTTCAATAAAAGTAATATTCCTTCCACTTCTCGGCAAAGTAATAAACGTTGCAAGGAGTTCAAGGGTGAAATTTCTGTCCCGACTCTTGGGAAAGCGCCTTGTGAAAACCAGAAACTCACCGACATCGAATCTTCTGTCAGGGATTGGACGTGATGATACCATCCGCATGGCAAAATCAGCACATCTCCTGGCCCCAAAATCGCTTCAATAGCACGGACTTTTCGAAGTTTCGGAAAGCTTTGAAAATTTGGAGCTTCCAAATCTGCGCGTGAGCAACGGTCCATGGGATGGCCTTGAGGATAGGGATAAAGGTCGTATGCATAGCATGGATCCATCAAAAGGAATCGCTTCCAACCACGTACCTGGACATAGACATTGTGAAGCAAATCATAGTGACCTGGATCATGGCTTCCGTTCCCTCAAATGCATCAAAAGCCTATCAAAAAAAACAACAATAAAAACACACAGGCATTAACATAGACTCAAACCATTCACAGAAAGCCAACATATTCTCTCAGATTTCCTCACTAAAAATTCTGCTTTCCTTCCCAAATCTCTGCCCAGTCCATCACTAAAAACAGAGCTACATGGAGTCAAGGCATCTCGACATCCCATGAAGATTTGCGCTTGTTCAAAGTCGCCCCAAGCACCGGCTGCTTGTATTTGCCGCAGTTGCTTCCAGGTGTCTTCCTACCACTCGGTGGGAACGCAAGTGACTGGCTGGTAGCTGGTTGCTGGTGGAAAGCTCGTGTTTTGTTTTTGGAGAGGAAAAAAAGTTGGATGGCAAAAGGTCAAAAAAATAACCTGATGCAAAGAAGTGAAGAGTGAAAACACACACAAGTTTTGTGAAATGATGTGCTAGTGCTGACTGGCGTCCAGAAGAATTGTAGTCAACTTTCATTTCCCTAGACAGAACTAAACACCAATAAAAACCCCAAGTCAAACCATAACCATAACATCGTTGCTTCACTATCATTTCATTATCAAAAAATGTGTTATAAAAATATTTCAACAAAAATCAAATCGACCTTGCTTACGTCACTTGGCCTCCACCCTTTCCCACCAGGTGCCTCCGCCAAATCCTGATCCACTGCTGCGCCAAGGTTGAATCCTTCGAAACCATCAGCGCTGCGACGAAGAACGACGCCCCATAAATAGTAAGCAAAGCCATCACCGGCACCGCCTGCAGTGGAAGAAGTTCAATATTCATGATGATGATGATGATGATGATGATGATGATGATGATGATGATGATGATGATAATGATGGTGGTGGTGGTGGTGGTGGTGGTGGTGCTGGTGCTGGTGCTGGTGCTGGTGGTGGTGGTGGTGGTAACACCGTGGTGGCCGTCATGGTCCTCTACATTTCAAGTCGTAAATGATAATTAACAAAGGCACTTGTCCTGCGTTTTTCTTCCGCTACACCCAATTGAAACAACCCCTAGACTCTCCCTAGACACGCCTGCGGCATTCTTCTTGTGGCGCGCAAACTCATGGAAATCTAGCATCAATTTCTCGGCACAGTCTTCCGAGTCCATCACATACGGCCCTTCATCTGCTGCTGCATAGCGAAAACGCCGCCGCGGTTCCGGGGCACGGTAGACCGAAAACAGAGAGGCAGAGGCACTGCCAGCTTCAGGAACATTGTCGATGAAAAAATCCAAACTCCAACGACCCACTGCACCACGCAGCATCTTCGCATCCTTCACCAAAACAGGAGTTGATCCAACTCTTCCAAGAGCTTCTTCAAAAGAAATTTCTGGCAAAGTACCATGCAACAGCTCAGGAGAGCATCGCACAACTGGCCAATCATGGCCAACTTCCCAGGTTGGTGGACGTTGAGGTGACAGGTTGGTGAGTTCCAGCCAGTCTCCATGACAAATGGCTGGCCACATCTCCTCTTCAAAGGGCACAGATGAAGACCAGGCTGCTCCTAACAGAATCTCAGCTACTTTGGGAGGGTTTAGCTGAGGTATCGCAACCTGATAATCTATAGGTAGAGTGTTCCATTGAGCAGCTTGACCTTCTTCAAACAACAACACTTCCAACTGGTCGCCAACGGAAAAGTTTGTGAATAAGAGGCTCTTCTCATCCAATGCACCAACATCTAGCAACATTGTCCCAAACTTCCCAAGGCTCTCATGCAAGGCTTTGTTCACTTTTGCCATTAACCCAGCATCTTCAATCCCAGCACAAAGTAGGGAAAGAAAGGCCTCAATGGGCGGCCGACCCTTCTTCGAATCAAAACCTCGCAGAATTTCCAAGGCTTTCCTCTTCGCCTTCTCCTCAATGTTGTCACAACACCTTTCAAGTGCTACATTTTCCATGGAACTGACCAAGCGACGAGCAGCTGAGGTCTGTCTTGCTTCAAGCAAAGCATGATACCATGCAACCTTGGCTGTGGTATCCAAGCCAGATGTGTCAGGTATGGATGGAACTGTGTAGCCACAAGTCCTTTGACTTGCTTGCTTTGGCACCTTTTTGGCGCTCAAAAACCCTTTCTTCATGGCACAAATCGCATGGCTGTTTTGCTCTTCTAAAGCTTCAAGGATGAAAAAAAAGGTGCTTGCGTGAACTGTTCTTGGCCAGCATACTCACAATAGACAGCTTGAACATAAGTCATAAGAATCATTTCCTTACAATCACTCAACCAGAACAATTCACCTGCCCTACGATGCTACGGATTCCTTGTCCATCTTTCACATGTTTCAATGCAGCCTCTTTAATGAGCCAGTATGCTGAGGATGATGTCAGATCTTTCAATTTCTGTGTTCTGCGAGCCTCTTAAATGAGCCAACATCCTCAGCAGCATGATGCAACTTTCAAAGACTAAAGATCCAAAATTGACCTATTTCAACACGCCTTGAAGACTCAAAGCTGACTAAGAAAACGCTTAGGAAACCCTCCCAGCCCCCATCGGAAATACCACCGTGATGGGTCACCCTGTGGCTCTATGATCTGCCATGCTGGTAGGAGTCACAGCAGACATCATAACCTCGGGTTGAAAGGAAATATTTCTGCAAGTCAAATTGGATCATCAACCCATCTTTTTGGGGGGATGAAAAAAACTTTCAAAAAAATCTGTGAAACTCAGGCTCCAAATTTTTTGGAAGTCACTGAACATAAAAATCCGCCGACCCGAGCCGGCGTGACTAGGACATATCTTATGCAGGATCCAAACGATGGGAAGTAATCCAAAATCCAAAATCCAAAATCCGAAATCCAAAATCCAAAATCCAAACGGGGCCATTTGGGGCCGCCACAAAAAGAACGAAGACTAAACTGATCCAAAATCCAAAATCCAAAATCCGAAATCCAAAATCCAAAATCCGAAATCCAAAATCCGAAATCCGAAATCCAAAATCCAAAATCCAAAATCCAAAATCCGAAATCCAAAATCCAAAATCCAAACGGGCCGTTTGGAGTTTGGATTTTGGATTTTGGATTTGGTCGGGCCGGGACCGGGGGCCATGGCCATGTAGCAAATGAAGATGTATGGCCGTGCTGGCCACCTGAATTTGGCCTAGTTGGAGGCGCACAAGCTTGCAACCGAAAGGTTGCAGGCTCGATTCCCCCCACGAGCGGCCCAAATTGGGCACCGATTTCCGGCGGAGAGGTTTTGCCGGAAATCGGGGCTCGATTTCCAGCCCCGTGTTCTGGAAATTGGGGCCCGATTTCCGGAGAAACTGCAAACCAGGCGGCGTTGTTCGAAACTTTGGGTTAACTTCGCGCTGCGCCGAACATGCGTGTAAGGGCAAAGGATGTCAACATCACGTGGTTTTTATCTAAGCCTTCAAAATATACATAAACATATTTAGATATACATATATATACATTATATCCAGCATTATATACAGTTCCTTTTCTCAGCTATCCATAATCCCTGGTCCAATGCAACAAATCTCCCGGGTCGGCGGCTGACAGGCGCTAGCCTGTTTAAATAAAATAAAATCTTTGAACTCCTTAGGCTCTGACCCTCACTTGTTGAGGTGGTTCCGGGAAAGGGTTCCTCAATCTTGCCACGGTTTTCAAAAAAGATGTGACATTTTTTGAAAAAAACATGTCTTGTTTAAGAAATCATGCATACCAAAAAATTCTCGCCTCTGAAAAACTGAACAGCTGGAACTCACCTTAAAATATCCTCACCCAATTTCTTAAACGGGAAAATTCCATGTTTTGGGGGCCCTATGTGTAGCCAACATGTGGTTCAGCCAACCAAGTTGCGAGGCAAAAAGCTGCAGCACAGTGGTTTCACCCTCCAAGAGCCGTTGAACCATGCGGTGCATGAAGCCCTCCGGACCTGATGATTTTGGAGGCACCGCCGAAAGGCACCGAAAAAACAAAACCCATTTCAGAAATGGCCATTGGTAGCCTTGGGGCGGTAGTTAGGATTCTCATGATTTCTGTGTATGGAAAAAACTTGTGCTTTGTAAGTCCATCTTTGATTTCTTTCACTCCAGAGAATTTGTGGGCGAGAAGATTCTTTGAAGGGCGGCCTCCGCAAATCATCCACCCCCCAAGGGCAAACACAAAGGCATTGAGTTCAAAAACTCCATGAACAAAATGTATTAGAAGAGAAAGAAAGGAATATCACTAAATAATTACATGTCTTGATATGCTTCGATTGGTTTTTTGCATGATTTTATCTACACAAAGAAACCGATCGCCGGAAAAAAAAAGTCTTGCATCCAGATGCTGTAGCAATATGGGTTGTGATCAGTGATGCAATATGCGCTGGACATATCACTCTTACCTCACTGCAGAGGGACCGAGCCCTCCGCTTGAGGGTGAGTCAAAAAAATCACAGTTTCAGTGGTCTCACAAAAGGAGAAAAAGGTTGAATGATGATGGAAATCTAAGCAACTTTATCAACTCAAAGGATTTTTTTGATTGATTTTGCAGCAAATCAACTTCAAGCGACCTAGAGTTTTCATCACTTTTCAGATTCTAGCTATGAAAATCCCCCGTGAAAATCCTCACCAAGTAACTGGTCATCTCAAAGGGATAGAAGACACGATGATCTAAACGTGGATGGTGAGGTGCTATCCATACCGGTGGCGAACTGGCACTGTGCACCTGATATTTGTAAGGATATGTCTTCCAAGTCTTGCCACCTCAGCGGCTCTCGATTTTCAGCTCCGAAAAAAAAAACGGTCGCTGCGAATTTTAGACAAAAAAAACGACTTGCCGGGTTGATTCCTGGACTGCGATCACCAGCCCTTTCAATCCTTCAAAAATCCAGCATCAAATTCTTCAATCCCGGCGTTTCAGAAAGTCTGCTGCATGTTGTTTTTTTTCGGCTGAAAACGCGACAAGGCTTTGTATTTGCCTTGCAGCCACTTCAGCCGCGTTACTGAAATGTCTACAGTTCGCAGGCCATAGGCATGGCAAATAGCAACAATGCTGTCACAATGAGGGCATTTTTGGAGCATCTGCCTTTTGTACTTTGCTTCCAGAAACAAAAAGCAGAACTGTATGTCAAATCAGCATCAGCATCATCTGGTTCGCCCAGTGCCAAGTATCATACATTTGAGTTGAGTCAGGTTAACGAGCTCCATCTTTGAATTGTTGGGGCGGGTTTCCCCGCACGTTTTTAATTCCATCTGTTGACAAGTGCAATAGCGAAGCGCAAGCAAACTGCATGGCTTAGGATCGTGACGATCGTTAAGTTGTTGAAAACCTGGGTCCACATGTATCAATGTACAAAATCCCACACACATGCTTTACATAGAAGATAATCATATCAAATAAAACAAAGGAAAAACAAGGGTGTGAAATGATATAGATTATAGAAAGTTGAATCGCCATGGTATGGAAAATCAAAAACATGTTCATCCTTTTCTGGAAGAAAAGGAAAGGATTTGATTTGTGATTTCTTCGATCCTGGGAAATTCCATGGGGAAATTCGCGCGTGCTGCTCCGTTACAAAAAAAAAAGGGAACAAGGCAGCAGGTTCACACTTTCATACACTTGGATTTGGGTCGAAAACCTGCACAAAGAGGTGAAATAATTGAAATAATGTAAAAAGAAATGACAAAAAATCATCAAACGTCATACTTCAGTCAGTTTGGCTAGATAAACAGATTCAGAGCCGTGATCCTGCTTGGTAGCCGCTCTTCTGTCTTTTAGAAATCTTGAGAAATTTTAAGCAGAAAGCAGTCCACCCTGAAGTGGTTGGCCGCATAGTGCTGTTGACTTAGTCATCACCATACAGCTGGTTGCAACAGCTCAGGCATTGTCTTAGCAATTTCACTGTCGTTCAAAACACAAAAAGCCCTGATTGGACAAGGTCCGGGTGTCTGTCCCTAAGAACCCAAGATGCGTGTCCAACGAGGGAATTGAGAGCAGCAAAGACCGCATTCAACTGATTCAATTGTCTTGATTCTTGGCTCACCAGGTATGCCATATGAAATTTTGAAAGCTTGCTCTCAGTTCCTGGCCTGAATCAGAGAACGAAACGAAACCTGCAGTTCAAACACAAAAAAGCTCAATTGAGCTTGAAACAGCGACTTCCTGGGACTATCTTTTTTTTCCAAAAATGTCCCAGGAAGTCTCACTTTGGCCAGCTTCATCTCGTTTCCTCTGTCCTCTGTTCTCATGGACTTATTCTTCGGTCAAATTTGGAGGAGTAGTCTCTGACCTGCTTGGCGATGAGGTCATCCTCTAGGCCGCCTTCATCTTCTATCCTTCCCACTGACTCAATGGATCTCGTTTTGCCCACTCCATGAGTATGGTCACCAAAGATCAAGCCTATGTGCTCGTCCGAGCACAGATTCACACCTGGAACTGAACACAGACAGCATTCAGTTCCGACAGCTGAATTGATGATGAAAAACATGATTCAACTCTCCATTCAAATTTACAAACTAAAACAATAGTTCCAGTAGTGGTGCTTTTCCTTTCCAGGAAAAAACTTTTGTTGAAGTTCACAAAAGCCTACCAACCAGAGTTTGCATCTGTAGAATTCTGTAGATAAGTCTTTTCAAGGAAATCCAATCCACAAATCCAAACAAATTTCATGCTTTTCGTCATTTCTCAGAGGCCAAGGCCTGTCAGAATTGCAAGGTGTTCTTTGAGCTGCTTTAACTCAACTTCCACGTATGCTTGGAATTTGCCTCGAAGAAAGGTGGACCGGTGGAGCTTTCCAACGGGACCCACAAGGGACCCTACCAGAAAAACATGGCATCATGGACAAGCAATTTTGGGTGACTCAACCACCTCTGGAATATATACATCCCTCATGAGTTTTGCTTGTTTTCCTGCTAACATCGCTGAAAATTAAAAAAAAAAAGTGAACAAAAATCTTACACTGTCAATTTTGGCACCTCCCCGACCTATCCCGAATTTCATGTTTTCCTCGGTATTCCCAAGATAAAACGACCATGCCTTGGTTTCTGATCTGCCAAGTCTGGTCGTTGATGATTTTCCCTCGAGTCGGAAACCGTGACGTTCGGATTATGTCACATCATAGAATCATACGCTTGATGGAAGAAATCCTGCACCAGTTGAGGTTGGTAGTTTATTGCATTAATTGCAAGGTTTCATATATCCCAGGTGGTGCAGGATTTCTTCCATCAACAGTAAGAATGCGATGCTGGAAATTGGGGAAAAAATACTTCTAAAACTCTTGAAGAGGTGTGGGTTTTCTGCCAAAAACAAAACTGGAGGGAAAAAAGTAAACATCAATCGAATTGGAATCGTATGGAAGAAAAAAATTGAGAAAAAGCCCCATATCTGACCAAATTGTCATATTTCACCAGCCTAGATTTCCCTGCAGCAAGGGAGATTTCATGAGATTTCCCTTCCTTTGAACAGACCTAAAATCCTCCAACCAAGGCACCAACATCCATTGCAGTTGCCTGCCCTCGGAGGCGAAGGCAACCCATCAAGAACTCCTGGAACGTTTCGTTTCACGACGAAACCAAGGTTACCTACAAAAACTGGGTGACATTGAAAAGGAGTAAATTAGTAGGTAAATATACACCGAATACATTGAGCATCTGGGTGAACTATCCAGATTTTTCTTTGCTTTGTGAATATTAGCAAAACCACCCCTTAAGTGTTTTTCAATACCGAAAAAGTGGAATCCATGCACCAAAGAAAAATATACAAATATATCCCACTGTCCTCAATTTCTACTTCTCCACCTCCATCTTCATCCAAGAGTTTAAAGAAGGACCATGCATCCCATACGTCCAAGCCTTGCTGGAATCTTCTTCGCGCCAAAAAAAACTCCCATTTGGTTCCAATCATCCAAAGTTTCAAAAACAAAAATACTTACAGTAACAAAACAAGCATCATCTCCAAGAAACCCAGTGTTTGGAAATATTCTCTCACCTCCGCAGCCTTCAAATTTCGACTGAATTGCTCGAAGGTAATCACACCACCTTTGATGGCACAGGAAATGGCCACAGTGACTACATGAATGCGTCCGTCAATTCACCCAACTTAAAAAAGAAACATTGACGACATCAGTCCTGTCAGTCAAAAAAAATTAATTATATTCGGGGGTTTTCGCTGGGGGTGATGAGGAAATCTTGAATCCAAAAACATTTGCCAAATTTTTTCGCTAGCCACCTTCGGCACCGAATTTCTGAAACAGGGTCTGGATTTTGAGCAAATGTTGCTCCTGAAGCCACGGCTAATGACAATGGGAAACTGTTTCTTCATGGTTGCCACACCAAATGGACAATCAATCGAATATGAACAACTACCAAAACAACAAAAAGTGCAATTTTCAACCGCAACATGTCACGTCTTGAAAAAAAGCTTTTAAAACCCTTGCAGGAATCAACCCTGGCAAAAAAAAAAACACGGCTGTGTTTCCCAAATGGGCCTTATTGGCAAGGATGGCATGCACCTTCGAAGCATGGTCGTTTTGCGCTCCATCAATAGCTGATTGACAGAAAACCTGAGGCAAGCACAATGATGGGTGATTTTAATACGGTATTGACTCCCAATTCTGAAACATTACGAACAATTTACCGGGGCAGCTCTGACGCAGGTCAAATCCCCAGCAATATCATCGAAATAGAATACCCCGCCAAGCCGAAAAGCTTGGAAGCAACGCATAACCAAAATTTAAATGCATGCGAGCGTCTGCTGTCACCACGTTGAGCACAGCGAAGTATGTAAAACTAATGTAGAAAAGGTACACGACAACCCATGCCGTCGAGATTTTTTTCAATGGGCTAATCACGTTTTCCCAACTCACGCCGCCAGAAATGCTCATGAACAGGCTCAACATGGTGGCCGCAAGGGAACCGAAGTACTCATCGGTGGCCTGCGGGCATTGTGAACAACCAGGTGGCAATCACTGGACAAAACTAACTAGAACTGCCGCTGCCTTTGCCGGGCTGCAAGACATTAAAACACGCAAAACATACAAAATAAAAAAGCATTTTGAAGACTTTGTAGTTGCTGCCACCCGCAAAAGAGACAGCAAACGCGCAAAGAACTCCAGATACAACTCTGGCAATGAACCAGCCAGTTTCGGACCTGAGTAACTTGATCAGTGAACCGACTCGTATCTTTAGTGACCCAAGGACGACAAGGAGCAGAGGAAGGACGACGGGGACCAACAGATGTGATCCCAGAACCCAACCTCCCCACAACCCCACACACAAAGAGAAGACTGATCACCAGAGTGAGAAACGACGGGCCAATGACCAGGGCTACAGGTATAGCCCCAAGACTGACAGCCGCAGCCGGAGCAGCGGACAAAATAGCGGACAAAATTTAAGAAAGACCTCAGCAAACAAAACCAAGGAGACGGCGCAACTCATGCCTTCCCGACCCCAACCCCCCAACCAACGCTGAAAGACCCACGCCCTCCAACCTTGCCGGATATTGTGCTGAGACCGCAGGTGTCACATCAGCCCGATCATCCTGAGCAGAACTAATCTCAGAGCGCACAACAACTTTTGAGGTCTTGGACCGCACCGGGAAAGTCACCAATAATTCGCTGTGACCTGAGTGCATGCGAAGATTTTTTGCCTTAGAAATTCGAGAGGAAACTGATGGGGTCCTGCGAGGTTGAAGGGAAGCGCTTTTCCCACACAAACGCTCTTTCCCGCTCCTCCCAATTTTTGCCCGAAAATGATCCACTGCTTCTGCCAGGTTTCAGGTATATCCTTCCGAAATTGATTCACCGAGTCTTCATCCAATGGTAGCAATCAGCACAGGCCTTGAAAAATCAGCCACCGTTGCCTTTTTGGTTGCAGGAGGCCCACCTAGAGCCGCTAGATCCTCGGGCTGTACGGGTCTGGCGATCTAGCAGCTGCGGATGGTCCTGAGCCAGGCTGTTCCTGGGGAGAGTCCTCAAGGATAGTAGACTCAACCTTTTCTTTTCCCGGTTCTTCAGCAGAGCCAGTTCTATCCTGTGGTGGGGTACGACTGCGAGCTCTATTTGCTTTTTTTCCTTTCTCTTTGCTTTTACCTTTTCCTCCCCGAGCACCACTTGGACCAAAACCAAAAGGGACAGACCCAGAGGGTTCAGGAAGGATATCGGATCCGAAAATACACCTAGGAGCAGGGGGATGTCGAGTTTCGGCTGGCTAAATCCTTGGAAGGGCTAAGCACGTTCAAAGTCCAATCTCCTTATTTGAAATCAAACTGTGTTTGTGGCTCAGGCAGCCTGATCCTTAGAATCAGCAGGAGGCTGACCATGCAGTCTCCAAGAGAAACTCCCATAAATACGCTGACAAGATGTTAAATGTTTCCACCCAAGCGCTTTAAAGAGGGTTTGGATATCTTGAACCTTGTTCATCCCCCTTTGCCGAGAAACCCATGGCATCAACTGTTTTTACTAAGGTCTGGACAATGTCCTCAGGTTCCTTAAAGAAACCTATGTCATTGCTCCTCCATTGCGGTGGACTCATGGTTGGCCTCGCTCTGTACTGAGGGTGAGGCATCTCCGACAGCAATTTTCATCGTTTTCATTTTCAAACGGTTTGTCCTTTTCCAAATTTTGAAGATGGACGAAAATTCCACCTCGGCCACATACCTTAGCAGCAGCTTCGGCATGTGTCTTTTGTAGCCTTAGAAAGCCAAAAAGTTTGGATTCCCTGCGTGCTTGACATGCATCTTGCTGTCCCCATCATCCTCCTGTCAATGGAGCGACTGGCCCGGCGGCCTTGGAAGCTAAGGCAGAAATAATGGAACGTGGGTTGTCATCGTATTGCACAAAATACTTCCGGTATGAAAGAGAGGCAGCATTTCGGATAACAACCTTTAACATTTCAGACTTGGCAACAAGATCAGGAGCAACAGTTTTGGGAAGCAGGACCCAAGGGCCAGGCTTCTCCTGCATGACTCTGACAAGACCAACTGGTTCGATGCCTTGTCCTTTGTTCCGTGTGACAGTGACCTTAAACAAAAATGGCTTTGGCTTCCCCAGTCAGCAAAAAAGTAACTTCATGCGACAGAGCATGAAGAATGCCACAAGGTTTTAGCTTCCTCGTAATGTTCCTGATTGCATATTTCAATTATGTCGAAAGATTCGGCTTGGCCATCTCTAACGATTTGTTTCCACCTGGAGAAAGCGAGAAGAGAGGGTTTGATCGACCATTCTTCTGATTTAAGGCCCGAAACCCGGGCCTTAATTTAGAATTTGGGGGAACTCCTTTCCCTTTACCCGAGGCAGGTTATCAGGCATGGGTACGACCGCTATTTGGCCGGCCAGGTAGCTCCTTAAGGATGGTATTACCCACTTCGAGATCAGACTTACCAATGTTCATACATGTTTCGAGACATGAAGTGAGAGCAGCGGCAACTGATTCACCATTGACATGATTCGGGGATCCGAACATCCTAGCAGCAGGTAAGTGCGTTAGGTTGTGCCGCACAACCGGACATCCATAGCAACGTCTAAGCACCTGACATTTATCCAAGGCTGGGACTGATTTACGGACTGGCCACCCTTTCAAATGGCAGACTTCACATCGAAACTGGAACCTATGTTTAAGTTTGGGGGCGCCAACTCTTTGATTACCGACCCAATGACATCTAAATGCAAAAACATCTCTAAACCCGCCGCCCAAAACAGGAGGAGGGGAAGAATGAACACTGCTTTTTTCCGTTTGCGTTTTGTTTGGAACAAACCAGTTGAGTGTCAGAAAAAGGCCGAACCCAACACCCAAACAAGATACAAGCTAAATTCCAAACCCAACAACAGACAGGATCGTCAAGAAGATCGTTAATTAAATCCCGAGCGTTTGACCACTTTTGGCAAGCTATTCCGGTAGTCACTTCCCACGCATGCAACCAAGACACAGGAGACGCCGTGCCAAGCAACACGACCTCTGCATTCCGAGATTCATTTAGCTCTGCAGCTGCACCATTTGTAGGTTTCCAGCTCCATGGCTTAAGTTCAACTAACTGCTCAGAGAGGGGGGCCCGAAAAGGGCCGGTAGGCGTAGTTCCCAAGGTGCCCTGCGAATTATTGACGTAGGCGCCGAAGGCACCAGGACTACAGCAAGCAGAAGCAACGGCACCAGCGGGGGCAAGCAAAAACAGCAACGGCAGCAACCCAGCTGAGCCAAAGTGTTTAGAACTTCTGTGCTTGGCAACGCCACAGCTGTGACGCTCTTCACGCGCTCAAAACTTATTCTGTCACAGGATCAAGCGCTCAAAACTTATGCTTTCACGCTTTTTTCACTAGTGAAGCTGGGGTCGCCAATTAACGTCCTTGTACTGTCGGTCAGCACTTAATGCAACACACTCGATACGAGCGGCTTGGTCAAAGCATCGGCCAGCTGCACTTTTGAATGCACCCATCTTGTGGTTGTCCACCACATCTTCAACAGTTGGATTACACTCAAGAGCTCTAGTGCTGAATGCCGTTTTTTTCGCAAAAAAGACCACTCGAAGTACAGTAGGATCTACTTTTTCCACAAGGACGAACAAAGGTCGAGCATCACTGACCGCATCAAGGTCCTGGCATGTAGTAGACTATCTCCTATATACGGTGTTCTGAATGGGATGTCACACCTTAGCATTTCGACCTTGCAAACACCAGCCTTCTGAAAATGCTTGCACCTCAGCTGAAAGGCTGCTTCGTGCCACTCTTCGCAAGCGACAGGATTTTGGCTTAATCGTGGTTTTCTGTCCCATACAGTACTGGTTTCCCCACATCTGCAATCAATATGTCAAAGATCCAAATGTGCATAGGATGAACACCAAAGAGGGGCGAAGGCAATCACCACAACGAAGGCTAGCTCACAATCCAGCTCTTTTTACACCACAGCCATGTCACTCTTCGGAGAAAGTCAAATGGCCAAAGGGGTCCCTACGGTTTGGGCACATGGCCAGGATGGTGTTACCCGGTGGCAACACTGAACAAAGAGGCTGTGCATGTAACTCACGACACATCAGGCAAGCATCCTATCAGGAGATCTCCATATACATATCAAGAATTTACTGGTTAATATTCAATATCATATGCCAATATCATAGCAATGCTTGTAAAGATTATCATTCCCATAATCATTGATTGGATGAAACAAATTGCCTCCCACCCCTTTGTGGAGCCTGCAGGTCTGCATCCTCCAGTATCGGTGCTTCAGGATCGGTTATGTGATCGTTTACGGCCTGTGTAAAGAGTACAGCAAAGACCTTGGCACGCAAAATGCCCGAGGGTTGCATCAGCCCTTGAGTCCCCAATATAAGGATTATAGAAACCATTGTTGCCTTAGTAGCTTTTTACGCCTTCAAAAAGAGGCAACTATATTTTTCCTATGAATACTCTCCAGTTTGGGAACCACCCTCCCCCCAAAGTCTAAAACGAGGATTGCCTCAAAATCTGGAGGTGTTAAGTAGCACCAAGAGACATAGATGATGAGCACCAACAACATGAGGGCCCAGAACAGTGACTTCAAGGTATGAAGAATAGAAGAGATCAATAGTCGGAAGGCCATCACGAAGCGGAAGATGCGGGCCAAACGTACCGCCTTCACCAACCGTGTGATGCGGATGATGCGGAAGGCCTTCAAATTTGAAAAGCCCGACCAAAAGCCAGATTGGCCATCCTGCGCACAAGCAGGAAAACGTAGATATCCTCCCATGACATCTTGGGAACCAGTGTAAAAAATGGAAGTATATATCTCCAACAGGATCGTTACCCTTCAAATATCCAGCCATTTTCCACTGAACTGAACCATGATTGTGGGAGAAAGAGTAAAGAGGCGCAGTTGTCCCGCTAACAACAAGCAACCAAATAATCAAGGTCACAAGATCGAACAAGCAAAAAGAGCCCTCCCAACATGTTTCATTTGATGAACTCCTTGCAAGGTCATGATACAGCCATCTGGCATGATCTTAATAGCTGTATCTGACTAGCAAAAAGGCAGTGTCGTCATTTTTTAGTCTATTTAATCCAGTTCTTGTCAGCTTTTCAAACATTTCCATTCAAAAAAAATGGAATCCGTGCAATTTCTGGAATTCAACTCCTGAGCAGCAATCAGGTAGATCAAGTCCTCAAAGATTCCATGACCGGTGGGATGCATGGCTCAGGTAGCCAACTATGTTGGTTAAAGGTTTTGAGGTGTGTTCCAAAAGTGTGCTGAAACAACCCGAGAAATAGTATTCCTAAACAAACACTGGAGCACAATGGTTTTCATTGCCCCTCGGCCTGTTTTTTGGGCAAAAAAACTACCAAAAATCAGCGTGTGACAAAATCATTCAGACTAAATGGAGGGAATCGAGCAGTATTCAAACCATGGTCTAGGCATACCTAAATAAATAAGTTCGCCACATAGCGCAAATAATGCCAAAGCATTACATTACATTGCGCAGCGCTACCTTCCACCACACCACACTGGACACATCGTCTTTGCACGCAGGAAGGCAGGAGGAGCAGGCAGGCAGGGCCGGGCAGGCAGGAGAAGGCAAACATCCGTGCATACATCCAACCATCAAAGCATGCACGCATAATACACCTATCGCGAAACCATTGCAAAATGTAATGTCAGCGCATCATTCAAAGTTCACATGTCAGCCGGCAACTGTACGCATAGCGAAACATTCATCAATGTATGTGTATATACAATATATGTATACTATCAACATACTGTATACATATTCATGGTAACCATCTGTCTTCAAACCTGGCAGACCTGGGCGTGCAAGCATGCAATCCTAATTCACGGTGCATTTGCTGCTTATGGTGCCATTTAGCAACGTCAGGACTCTGGTGGTACCCAAAAAAACTCAGATGCTTTGGAAAACGCCCTCCAATTTCCACAGAATGTTGCCCCAAACAACATCTTGCCAACAATTCTCGCTGGACTGCTACACACTTCTTGCACCCCCTTCGAAACTTAGAAAAACGAATTACATGGAAACGACCGGCGTTCAGACCGAACATTGACAAAATCGACGACAATGCGGCATCCATTACCGTTAAAAACCAAGCTTCTAAAGAAACCTCCCAAAGCGAAAAGAGCACAATGAAGAGATCGAGAACTCCCCAAGCCCAGTCTTCGCCACAGAACAAATGACAGCCATCTGCGGCAATACGTATCAGCAGCTCAATAGTAAAGAGAGCAGTGTATAGATACTGTATGGTCCTTGTCAGTGGGTCTCTCAAGCGTTGAGGAGATGCACACTGAATATAATGTGAGTGCTTCACTCGGCTCAGAGACTTATCTTATCCAAATCTGCTGACTGGAAACGAATCAAACATCCAAGGGCCAAGAATCTGAACAGCTGTCTGCGATCCACCAGGATGGGACAAAGCCATTTGCAGCTCAACACCAATGAAGATAGAGTTGGTGAGTACCACAAAAGTAAAAACCAAGTCAAAAGCTGAATGCTGCACCATCCTCTTCCTGGGTGCAGGATCTACACAAATATGTCCGGCACATCATGGATATGTTTGTGATATTTGTGTGGACAGTGGTCTCCAGATCTTCTCACACATCCGCAAAACATTGGGATTGTGGATTCGGCTGCACTTTCAATTGATCAAAAACGGCTGTACCAAGAAGAGATTTGGTAGAAACCAAATTGGAAGCCAAGTGGCTTCGAGATGCTGAAACACATGATGCATATCTGGGGCCCACAAGTTGTTATCAAAACTTCAACTTAAACCCACCCTTGGGACCCACCTGAAAATAGGATAAAATAGGCCGGGCCATTCCAACCCTCCATTTTCAGGGGCTACAAAAAAATGTTAGTTTCAGGGTTTCAGGTACATCTTCCAACCATTGAACTGGGGCAACACAAAAAAACGATACCAACCATCGCCAAGCTGCGCCCAATTAGGAGGAACCTCCTCAAACACGTATAACCCTGACTCCATTGATGCAGAACGTCTAACGGAGGCAGCATGTGCCTCAAGGTTAGCGAAAAAATCAATTACCATACATGTTGGGATATCCAATGGGAAGTTCAAGCCTGCGTTTTTGATTGATATGAAATGATTATAGTTTTTTTTGGTGAAAATCCTTCATATATCATGTAAATGCATATGATATCATAAGGGTCATCCTGTTGCGCATCTGGTTTTTTTGGTGTGAATCCTTCCATTGGGGAAAACTAGGTGCATATTCAGGTGTATCCAGTTTCATTCGTCTATGTCGGGGCTCCCTTTAGCTATGTCGGATGAGAAACTGCCGAAGATGGCATGTTCAACGGACCTTGGCCAGGATCCAACGGGCTAAATATGTACACATAAATCCTAAACCAAAACAATCGCAATGCGATGTCCAGAAACTGACTTATATGTAGGTAGAGTATTTCAATGATTTGTGTTTCTAGTTTCGAGTTTCTCACCTTTTTGCCAGTACAAGTATTATACAAGTATTATACATGTGGTGAACCAACAACATCTGCAATCATAAACCTAGGCACCCTCATTGGTGGCGATTTTGTCCACCCCCCCCAAAAAAAATACAATCAAAAACACATGGCTTCTTTTTACACCCAACTTTTGTTCTTAGGCTCCCCCCCCCAAAAAAAAAAAACAGCGTTACACCGGAAAAAAAAGGTGCTTTTTTTGAAGGGAACCGTTTAACGACGTTTAACGGTGCCTTCTTCTTGTTGGTCAGTTCCTGCTGCGAAAAGGTCTTGAACAATTGCGGAGTAAAGCTCGGCCGCTGGGCCGCCTGGGACCCGAGTTTCGATCCAAAGAAGGGGGTTGAAAATCTTTGTCAAAAAAAAGTAACCCCAAAAAAAGACGTTCAGAGACGAGATGTGTAGCATGTTTATATCTACCAACCTATTCTTGAGTCCACCAAATGGTTTCTTCAGGCTTTGGTCTGCTGAAATCATCGTGAAATCACACTCTTGCCCGGTTTTTGTTGGCGCTCAGCTCGCCTTGGGTGCTTCTTCATTCGCTTTCGCTTCACCTTTTGTACGAAGCCCACTAGTATTACTGTTGCGACTTTGCTGTGAAGAGCGTCGGCTACCGGTAGCCGGTCCTTTGGGATCCTCCTGCTTGACCTCCTGGCGGCACTTTTTCGGCAGTCATTTTTGTCACGCAGTTTTTTGCTGAATCTTTTTTCAACCCTTTGGAACCGCAGTATTCAGGTGATTATTTATTATTCATGCATATTCAGGCCAGTCTTCAGATAAATCCTATATACCACCATGGAAAGTGTGAACATTTCGCCAATTAAACATAGAGAGATTGGGTTTCCATGATCCCCGATTTCTTTCGTTAAAAAAAAAAAACGTGCCTTTGTTTCAGTGGCATCTGTAGAGATTGTTGGAGGAATCAAAGCCGCAGAGGTTTTACTTTCAAGACCACTTGCCGTAGATGATCTCCGACTGCCATTGATGGTGCCGGACTCCTAGGTCTCAGATCTGTTGATCGTTGATCTGGTCAAACCACACGACGACTTCAGGTAGATTCCTACTAATCTCCACCTTGGATCTTCATTTTGTTGTTGCTTTTTTTTTCCGTTTCCCTATTTAAAAAAAAACACCGGAGATGAAGCGAATCTTGCTTTTTGTTGGAATGGGTCAACCAAAAAGGAATATCATGTTTATCCAGTTTATCCTTTGAATCCTCCAATTTTTTGAAAAACACTGCGACCTCATCCGACAGAACGGCGTAGCCGTAGCTTAAAATCCGTCCCCCCCTCGGCACCTTGGGTTTGGAGACCCTATGCTGTGCGCTCAGCAGGATGAGCTCTAGCATTTTGCCTGGGAACTTCGCAAAGCTTGCGGCGGAACAAAAAACCTTGTTGAACACTTGGATGATAAACGTTGACTGGGTAGTTTTACCTTAAAATATCCTGATTATAAAATTAGCAGGTGATATTCATCCCGAATCAAGTAGCAGAAGTCAATCTTTCTTTCTTGCAACCAAGTTACTTTGATGGTCGATTTTATGTACCAATTCCTTGTGCTTTGTCTCAATCATGGCGCACACCTCCTGGTCAGATCCTGCCACCAAACTTTCGACTAAAAAGCAGCCAAAGCAAATCAGCTATTTGACGGTGGACCCCTATAAGCAACCTAGTCACAAAGGGAAAAAGAAACACAAATGGAGAAAAAAACGTGATTGAACATCATTTGTCCTCAAAGTCAAGAATGCTCGGAATGACCAGTATCTTTCGTTTTCACACGCACACCCAAAAAACAGCAATGATGACCGAATCATCAACGACAAGGCCGCGGGGGCCCCTGAGCATGAGCTAGTTGTCTCCAAGGCACTCAGGAAGGATTGAAAAAAACGCCCTGGTTGAGTCTCCATGCAGTGTTTTGGCGACTCTACTCCATCTCCTTTCTCCTGGAACCCGTTTCAGTCGTTTCACATGTTCCAGGTGTTTGAAGAAATCAGAAATCTTTTTGGACCTTGTGGACATGAATGCCTAAGAAGCTTCTTCCTTCCAAAAAATTGATGAAGAAGATCTAGTTTGGTATTGCCTATAGCGAAATGGTTAACGAATGTCGACAAACAAAGAGATAATCTCAGTTTATCCTCATCCTCAATGCAAAAGTCCGCGTCAGTCATGGGTAACACGGCACATGAGACGAGTCTGGCAAAGAAATTGAACTGAAAAAGCAGCGGTCGCAGTCGCACATCGCACAAAGTTCGGATTTAAACAGTCACACACAAACTGTAGAAGCACAGTAAAGCCTCCTTACAGGATGATTTTCTGAGGATGACATGTTGACGTTACATGGCTATGTGGCTATGCCTCTAAGCTTTGCATGAACTGAGTTGAGTTGCGCAAGCCTTCACCTCTAACCCTTTTGCTATCCAGGAACCATCATCGCTACCCTGGAAGACCACTGTGCTGCGCACCTGAATGTTTCCAAAACTCAGCGCAACTTGAGATAAGATGAGTCGAGTTTTTGTCAAACGGAACCACGCCTGAGGCAAAGCTTCTGGAGGAAAGACACCATAGGCATTGATCAATCGGAAAGGTGCCAGTAATCGAACCAAGCCCAACCTTGATAGCTTGGCAAGTGGCGTTTGGCCAGAGTTCGTCACTCCTAAAGGTGTTGAGTTTTGCTGAAATCTATGGGACTATGAAGCAAGTCACTCTTGAACACAAAGGCATGTTCTACGAGGCACACACCATGTAGTTGGAACACTGGAAGGATCTCCCAAGCATACCATGGCCAGGAAGTGTTCAACCAGGTATCGAAGAGGCAGCAGATCAGGCTGATGAAGAGATAAACCTCACTTCCATAATACTTCAGACATTTTGGCCATTTCTGGACTCTATTCTTGCGAAGAAGAGACGAGATCCGAAAAAATGACAAGGCTCTCAGGGTCAGCATCCATCCTCTCAGAAGAAACCTCCCCTTTTCTCAGACCAAGGGACCATCATCAAGGGTGGCAGCAGCCAGCTCTGACTGAAGAAGCTACCAAAGGAGACCTGCAAATCCAGCAGCCCAATGCACACCACAATGTAGCCTGAGAGGTCACAACAGTGAACTGGGCAATGTCCGCCCATCCAAACAAACCACCCATTTCATGTGCAAACTTCCTGAGTTGCTGCTTGGCAGCCAAGATTGAATTGACCCCAGTTTCCTGTGAGGTAGATACCCATCATCAATATAATAAGGCCCCATGCTCCCACAAAGCGTGGTGGCCCAGTGAAAAAGGCGCAGAAAGGTAGAATCACCTGGAATGCTTGGACTCTGTCAAACAGCAGGCATGTTGAAACAATGAGGCTACTACAGCAGGCTGACTGATGAATTTGCTGTAGAAAAACAGTGTGGCTTCTCTAGTTTTTTTCTGGTTCCTGTCCAGTATCAAGTAACCAATCATCCCGGTGTTCAATCATGCCTCGACATATAGCATAAAACCATATGAGGCCCGAAGCAACCAAAGCGGAGCATGATGCAAATGCCTCAACTTTGGCATCTGCAGCTTGATATGCTGGTTTTCAGGCTTCTCTGGCTACCAAGTGACCAGCTCAAATGATTGGGGAGCAGCTGCCAAATGAAGAAACCTTGCAGAAAAAGATTGTCCTCGCAAAAAGTGAGGAGGTCGAGACTTCCAGTATACCTTTCAGCTGAATGGTCCACATGACACAAAAACGACCCTCAAAGAAATGATGCGAAAGAAATATGTGCAGTGTCAAATTCACCCCCCCCCTCCAAAAAAAAATCGGTTCAAAGGTTTCAGACTGTTTTAGAACTCCCATGGTGAGTTTTTCGTTGCCAAAAATGTAAAGCTGTCCTTTGAAACGTCGGCCTCCCCAAACTTGGTCTTAGCAAAACCCAACCTCGGTACACCGAATTTCCGGCGGTTTTGGGACAAAAAATCCCAAACAGAGTTCTTCACTTTTGCCTGTCATCCGATACATGCTGTGAAGAATTCTATGGGGATGGAAGGTATGACTCAACTCTATCTTTAAAAGATAACCCTGGGAGGTTTTCTTTTGGGCGCATTTTCTAGGGCACATTGAAACGGAAGTCAGCCAGTCTCCCATTACTGCAAACAAAGTCACATGAGACGAATGGCCAAGACTTGCCATGCCAATGCCACACAGGGAATTGGTAGATGTGCCACACCCAAACCCATAGAAATTGGTAAGGTTTCAGGCAGAAGAAGTACCAAAGCGCCAGCCTGGCTCTGAGAATTTTGAAATTCGAAGTACCACACCATGAACAGGCGAAGTTCAGTCGCGGTCCCAAAAGGCACTTTTTGGGCATTGAAAACCATTTTAATTCCACTTGCAACTTAACAAACATGGTAAGTGAAACTTGGGAAGCAATAGTTGTGCCAAGGAAAAAAACATACCATGCAGGTGAAAAGGAAAAATCCTTTGATTGTGTTGGAGTACCTCTGCTCCTCTGATTTCCGTAGCCCTTTCGCTGTTGACAGACTCTCACAGTTGGTGAGTTGAAAGTGTGACGTCACTGAACTTCAGAAAGGAAGAAACATTTTACAAAGAAGCAGTTGAGATTGAAAATAAATTCAAGAACACTTCCCCTTCAAGAAGAAGACAAGGCCCATGAACCCATTGGTTGGAAGTCCCAACATGTGAGTTTTGGGATGAGGGCTTCGCACATCCATTCAAAAGACCTCCCATGAGTGACCTCAAAGACCATGTAATCCCAAACGAACCAGAACTCTCCTGGTTCCAGAGGGGTGAAAAAAACTCCAGTTTCACAAAATTCCAGTTTTGGGTGGGTTTGCAAGGACAGCGAAAATATTCATGTTTCCTTTACTCAAAGGGCATGATATGAGAAAACACTAGAATACATCACTTCATAAACTCCTGTGACCGCCAGGGATTGCAAAGCCAAGCGAGACAAAAGCAAGCCCAGCCAACCGACAAAGCCACCATAGACCGCCAGCAATCCCCCAAGAATACCTCAGGGAAGCCGGGTCATCCATCTGCCCCTTTTTTTCGGCTCCTCGCTGGCAACATCATAGCTCCCCCCGGACAAGATATCCATATATGATCACTGAAACATGTTGAGCGCCAAGATACCACTCATAGTGGTCAAGCGCAATGCAGTATCGCTATCATTCAGCCAAAGCCATGTCCTCAGCTGTCCAAGCTTTTGTGAAAAAAATTGGCTGTCCAAGGGCAGCCAGCATTTCCATGGTGTCCGGCATTGAGTGTTTTTGACAGATCTTGGGGCACTTGTGACAAAACAGAAAAACCTCCCGACCTTGAAGGTCACAAAGTACTTCAGATTTCAATAGATTTCAAAAAAAAAACTGCAGCAAAATTGCTGCTTGACATGACAGTGCCAAGACTTTGAGTTGAGGCACGGGAAGTATAGCACCTTTTTGAAACCAGGATAGTCCTTGATTTCAGGGAGGTGTGAATTCTTGTTCCCTTCCTTGGTGCTGATTTGACAGGGGTCATTATATCCGCCGACCCCTCGCTAAGGGGGAGCGCGCCTAGAAGTTTGGTCTTCAAGTCTGAAAGCATTTCATTGTTTTT